>MWVB01000114.1:0-10371 GCA_003054985.1 Leucosporidium scottii
ACCCCTCCTCACCCCCCACAACACCCAACGGCGACCCTCTCCCCCCTCCCTCCCCACCGAGGTTCTTCTCCGCCCAGTCCTACCTCCGCTACCAAGGCGACAAGTTCGTCTCCCGCTTCGACGCCAACTGCTACATCCACCTCACCCGCAAAATGGACTCGCACGACGTCGGCCGAGGACGACCTACCGAGCCGACCCCACTCTCCCTCATCCCCAAGGGAGCACTCGTCATCGCCATCTCGACCGACGGACTCTTCACCCTCACCGAGCAACGAGAGCTCGCGGCAAAGCTTACGGACGCAGAGTTGGTCGTCATCGATAGTCCCGATGGGCATGATGGCTTTTTGCTCGAGTTTGAGCAGATCAACAACCATGTCCTCGGGTGGTTGGAAAAGAATTTGCCCGAGATTTATGAGGGAGAAGCGTTGGTCAAGATTGAGGAGGGTGAGGCTGGGTTCGAGTCGAAGGCTAGTTTGTTTGGAGAGGCCGAGGGAGATATCACGAGGTGGTAGTTCGATATGCAAGGACTTTCAACAAGCAGCTGGGTCGTCGTCGAGGAGAAGCAAAGGTGGAGGAAAGCGCCGAAAACGAGAGCTGGCGTTGTCTGCTCTCGAAGATGCTTCGAGAGATACGAGACCACAAGAATGGTATGTACTACTAGGATGTTGCACTGAGAAAGGCTCCCGCGCCCGAGTACAGCAAGAAATGTCTGGCGCCCTCCTCCGACGCTCCATCCGGTAACCAAGAGGCTTATGAGAACTTCCACCTGTGCGAGAGTACGCGGAGGTCAGTGGATGTGTCGTAGTGCAAGGAATGAACGAAGGCGCACCTGTTGTTGCCTGTCGGACGAAGGTCGAGTAGAAGAAGGTGACGAGAGAGAACGGAGGGTCAGCGAAAGATCGACGAGTCGCGTTGGCGAGGGCGAGATCGCTCCGATAGCATCAAGCACCGACAAAGCGACGGCAAGGTAGCTCACACTGCGCGATGAGTGCGGGAGGTCAGCTTTGGGCGGCGCGGGCGACGGGAAGGAGATGGAGAGCTCACGTTGATGCACCTGTGAGGATCCGAGGAAAGCGTCAAAAGAGAGGAGTGTCAGATATGCGAGCGATGAAGATGCGAATCTGTAGCAGTACGCACGTCACGAAAGTCTGAGAGAGGAAAGGAAAGGTCAGCTCGGCGCTCTTCTCGCTCGACAGGCGAGAAAGAACACTCACCGTCATCGGTTCATCAGCACTCCTCGTCTGCATCTATACTCGGTCAAAGAAAGCACGTTAGCTGCCGCCCCTCTCCCTCGGCTCGAGCGAAGGTGGAGCGCACCTGGTAGTAAATCGTCCTCCTCTGCTTGCACTTTCCACACTGGAACGCATCCGTCTCGGCCTGTTGAGGTGCTGCTCCTTGAGCTTTGAAAAGGTTCTCCTCCACGAGCTTGCGGTTCACCGCTTGCTGCTCCTCGGAGGCCATTTCCTGTGGTTTCGGCGAGGGGAAGGTCAGCTTTTCTCTTCGAACGATGCAAGGAGGCTTTCCGCGAGGTGTAGGAGAGGAAGAAGAGAGAGAGGGAGGGAAGAGCGCACCGCCGGACTCATCCCATACAGCCTCACGATCGAGATCTCTCCACTGACGACATCCTCCCTCAAGCTCGGGTTATTGACCGCCTTCAAGTTGAGGTACAGGGACCGCATCTTCTGTCGATAAGTGTTGGTCCCTTCTGGTGGAGGATTGGTCGTGAAGACGTGCTTCTCAAGCGCGCGGGCGCGGGTGAGAATCAAGTCGGTGGCTATTCGTGCTCGGTCGAGTCAGCGGGGGAAGCAAGGGAGAGAGAAGGGGAGGCGCGACTGACGAGCATCCGAATCCGAAGCCAACGCATCATAGATCATCTCGGCGCACTTCTCCCTCGTCTTGTCCCCCGTGCAGCCCTCCCCTTGACCGAATTGAAGCCCATCGCTCTTGTGCGTACGGGGAGCGCCGTTGAGAGATTCGCGACGTTTGGGTTTAGGTGCGGAAGTGGAAGTGGACGGAGCAGGCGCGGGAGTGGGCTTGCTGGTGGAAGGGACGGAGGGCTTGGGCTTGGAGGCGGCGGCGGCGGAGGATTTGGGCGCTTCCTTATTGGGAGGGGACCCGGGCGCAGGGGAGGGAGAAGCGACTGCAGAGCCTTTCGAGACGTTGTGAGGAGAACTATCAGCCCCGAGGCGAGAGGGCAAAGGACGAGCACGACTCACTGGTCTGGCTCTCCTTCTTCGGCTTTGCGCCTCCCGATCCTACATCCGTCTTCCACTTGCGCACAATCTCCTTCGCCAAATCAGCAACCTCCTTGCTCGGATTCTGACGCAGCTTGTTGACCGTCACTCCGATCTTGGTCTCCTGCGAAGGGGGGTAGGAGACGGATCAGCTTCGGCGCAGGGGCAAGAGGACGGCAAAGGCGCGGAACGCACGCGGATGAGGTCTTCGGTAGCGATCACATCCTTCTTGAGCTGCTGCAGGATCGAGACGAGCTCCTGCAAAAGTGAGAGAGGGGAGAAAGGGTCAGCGAACAGCTCGCGTCGCGTCGGGCGGCCTGAACGAGGCGTAAGAACCCGTCATGAACGCAGTTAAGCCTTGCCAGTCATGCTCTGACACGAGAGCAAGACCGGCAAGGCGTATTGTGCAGCAGGCGGCAGCGCAGCGCAGGGTAGAGTACGCTCGTTATAGCAGCGGCCTGCGAGAGGCTGCCCACCTCCCACGCAGCCATCGGAGCAGAGCGAGCTCTTCCTGCACGCACTCCGTACCCTCCGGACACTCCAGCGGACCTTGTCGCCCAGCTCAGCTAGCTTGAACGCCCTCCTCCGCTGCTCGGGTGTCGTCTCGCGCTGCTGCCCGGCAACGGAGCCTGAGGAGCACCACCTAACGCTCAAGCCGAGAAAAGACCCTCGCCTTTCGTTCCACCCGAGCGTCTGCTGTCCTGCAAGCTCCGCTGACCGCTGCCTCCACCGCCCTTTCACGCGACCTAGCTTGCTCTGCCTGGCCTCCGAGAGACGCTGACAGCGGATCCACCAGCTCTATACGAGTTGGTGAATCCACTGAAGCCGTCCTGCCTGCCGTGCGGTGATCCGCGAGCCGTCGAGAGAGAGGGCGAGTCGATGAGCTGAGAGCTGTGCTGGAGACCTACCTCGGGCTTGTTGGCGGTGGAGGCTGCGTTGAGCTGCTTTTTGAGCCCTTGCACGAATGCCACAGGAGTAGCCGACATGTCGAAATCAAGTCACGACGAGAAAATGGGCGGGAAACAGAGAGAGCGACTCGAGACGGCTTGGACTTAGCTCATTCACCTCGCCTCACAGCCTCGACTCTAGTACAGGATGGCAGAGCAAGGAGAGGATACGAAACCCGTCTACAAGAAGGGCAAACGCTCAAATCAGGCTCGCTTCCCCGTCGTGAGCAGCTGCTCTCTCGCCGTCTCGCAGCTCTCCCAGCTCACCGCTCTTCTGCACTACAGGCTCGCATCAAGAAGCTCATCCAAGCAGATGAGGATGTAGGCAAAGTAGCTCAAGCCACCCCCGTCGTCGTCTGTAGGTCTTTCCAGCTCACAAGTCCCGGCGCGAGGCGAGAGCTGACTGTTTGGCCGGCCTGTTCTCCTCTCGCGCCTGCTGTACTGCAGCCAAGGCCCTCGAGCTCTTTCTCAAGGCCCTCGTAGATGAATGCGTCAAGGATGCTCGCGAGCGAGGCAGCAAGAAGGTCTCGGCTTACGGCCTGTTCGTTGCTCCCTCCTTCCAGCTCTCCCTACAGCTCGCTAATCTCTCTCATCAACAGCAAGCGTGTCGTTCAGAACGTCCCCACCTTTGACTTCTGCGCCGACATCGTAGCAGGCGTTCCCGATCCCATCTCGGACGAGACGGGCGCTGATGGCGAGCCCAAGAAGAAGAGGGCGCCGAGGAAGAAGAAGGAGGCGGCCCCCAAGGAGGAGGATAATGAGGATACCAAGCCTGAGAAGGACGAGGACGACGATGACTACGAGGAGTAGGTGTAGGGCCGACTGAGGGGGAGGGCCGAGCTGCTGCTGCTGGAGCTCAGTGAGGGTGACGTTCTTTGTACATTCGCTGTTTGATGGGAATAGGTGTTTGTTCTGTGCCCGACTCGCAGCTGGTTGCCGGTCTGTGTGGGTGAGGAGATGGATCTTGCTCAGTCATCGGCGGCAGGCGCTCACTCCTACTCTGCTCTCTTGGCTATGTACGTTCGTCCTGTGCATCTATGTCTTCCATATCACAGCTGATCTATTACCCTCCCATGCAGTGCTCAAGCATCTTGCTCTGCTTGGCCAAGATAACCGCTCGGTTGCCTCTCGCTCGGCTCGGCATTCGCCTCCTTCACCGCCATGTCCTTTTCGCTCCGCCTCGGCGCACCTTTTGTCGATCCTTCACGTGCCCTCGAGCGTCTGTTGTTCGTCCGCGCTCTCACAACCTGAAACGCCCTCCTCAACCGTCCCATAAACCGGCTCTCCCCTTCTTCTCCCCTCCCTTCACCTCACCCGCATTCGACATGCTCTTCACCCCCACCTCTCTCACAGCGCTGTGCGCCATCTCCTCCCTCCTCCTCGCTGGCGACGTCTCCGCCCACAGGCATCGTAAGCCCTCTCGCCACCATCACCACTCCAAGTCGAGCGCGAGAGGCCCATGCACCGAGACGTCCGCCTCCGCCGAACAGATCTCAACCTCTGCTCTCGGTGCAGGAACCACTACAGCCTCGCACAAGGTCAGCACCACGAGCAAGGCTGTCCCTACTAGCTCGAGCGTCAAGGGAACTTCCAAGACTTCGGCGAGCAAGACGACCACTTCGGCGCCTGCTCCTTCAACGACGGCGATCCTCATGGTCCCCGAGGGAGCCAATGTCATCAAGGTTGACTTTGGAGACTACACAAGCGGCGCGGCGGCCAACTTCCTGGCGAAGTATGGTTCGTCCCTCCTTGTTTCACCGAGCGCCGAATCAAGCTGACGGTGGTCTTGCGCGGCTTTTGATACAGACCTCCACATCTCTGACTACTCAGTCGCCTCGGAGCCCATCTCTCACACCTTTGTCCCCGCCAACGTCGGCATCAACGATGGCAAGCTCGAGTTGACCGTCTCGGCCGCGGGGAGCAAGAGCGATGTCAAGAGTGCTGAGATCTTTACTGAGGGTGAGTAGCGACGTATTGCATATTAACAGGAAGTGCAAGAGGTGGCGATGGGAGGAGGACAAGATCTGAGGGGACTTATAGCTGACGAGACTTCGCCGAGCAGTCGACAACATGCTTCACCTCAACATTACGACGAGGGCTAAGATCGGCAAGTCAAAGGGCGTCTGTAGCGGCTTCTTCACTTACCTGGTACGTTGCTCTCAAAATTTCTCGGATGCTCCCCTCCGGTCGCTGATCAGACGTCCTCCGCGCTTGCAGAACGACAATCAAGAAGCCGTGGGTTGGCTCGCTACAGCCTCTAGTCCAGTTGCTGACCATTTTTATCTGTTTTATGTCCTACAGGACATCGAGTTCCTCACCTGTAGGCCCGCATTAGCTCATCTCTTCATCGGCCGAGGCTCAAATCTCGGCGCGCGCTCGCTGACTATATGTTCCCTCGTCCTGCCTTGCTGTTGCACCCTCCACCCTTCGACTTTTTCTCTGTTTACTTTACCCGATCCTCCGCTGCTCTCGTCCCCTTACCAGCCTACATCACCGACTCCTACGGCGATGCCGTTCCCGCCGGCCTCGAGTTCACGAATCAAGCCCTCAAGGCAGGTGGTAAATCGACCAACACGGCCGTGGCGTATCCTTGGGATCCTACCGCTGATTTCCACGACGTGAATCGCCTCTTTCCCTCCTTTGCCCCAGCGCCAAAAACTGACACTTCTTCCGAGCCTACAGTACACCCTCGAATGGTCGTCCGATGCTACACGCTTCTATGTCGATGGCGTCTTGTGGAAAGAGCTGACTACAAACGTCCCTACCAAGCCTTCTTCGTTCATCTGGAACTCTTGGAGCAGCGGGTGAGTGCCCTTCCTCCTTCCTTCGCCTCCCTCCTTTGATGAGGTGAGCTGACGAGCATTGAGCCAACAGCGATCCCTACTGGTCGGCTGGACCCCCTACTGAGAATAATGTGCTTCAGATCGAGAGCATTGAGGGTTGGTATTACACGGCTTGAGCCTCCCGCCCAGCTCGGCGCTGCCCTGTCGCTCGGGCGCCTTGCCCCACATTTGTAGCTGGTCTGCAACTCTGTTCGCTCGATGCGCTCGTACAGGTTTTGTTTCGCGCGAGAGAGTGAGGCGGTGCTGCTCGAACACTGGCATGCACGAGAGGCGGCTCGGCGCTTCCCTGGTCAACCTCGGCCTAGGGGGTCAGCCTCTGCCTCTCAGTACCTCCATCAGTGCACATGGAGAAGTTCTCATGCATATGCGAGCATCTGACTCCTTGCATGCACTCGGACGACGGACTTGACCCCTTTCCACCTCCGCTCAAGTTCGGCTTGACCCGTCGACGTCTCTCTCCTTCCTGCCATTCACTCGACTGGAAGCTGGACATGCTCGCCTCGTCTTTCTTCTCGTCCATTGCTGCTCTACTGCTTGCAGATGGTGTGGTTGGCTACATCTCTCCTCATCGTGAGTCTTTGCTCCTCTCCTTTTCTGAGAGAAGAGCCGAAGCCGAACGCACAAGCCGAGCGCTACACTGCGACCATTCTCGCACCCTCTGTCACAGCAGGGAGCTACTCACACACTCCACTCTCTCTGGCATATTCATGTCCCAGAATTGCGCTGGATCGAGCGCACCAGCTCGGACCGAACCAGCTCGCTGCCTTTGAGCAACTTGGTCAAGACGACCGTCAACGCCAACGGCATGCCCTCGGAAGCTACTGCCATCAATGTCAACTTTGGTGATTACACATCGGGTAATATCTCCGCTTGGCTCGGCGATCGCGGTAGGCCTTGTTCCTCCTCTTTTCGTGCGCCGAGCGCCGAAGCTGACACTTTTCAACCGTCCCACTCATCAAAAGGACTCAAGATCTACTCCCAACAAATCGGAGGATCTCCTCTCTCCCACACTTTTACTCCCGACAACGTAGCCATCTCCGACGGGTCTTTGCAGCTCACAGTCTCGGCGGGAGCGGTCGGCGATGTCAAATCGGCGCAAGTGGGGACTTTAGGTGCGTGGGATGCTTAGCCATGAACGAGGCGTGGCGTGCATGGAAGTTTCTTAAGCAGCTGTCACTGACCCGGAGGCCGTCGCGGGAGTCAGTCGAGAACCTGCTCTACTTGAACATCACCACTCGCGCAAAGGCGGGTAAGAGCGCAGGTGTGTGCCACGGATTCTTTACATATGCGGTCAGTTCTTTCCAACCAGCGAGGCAGTGAGATTCGAGCTGATGATGATTCTTTCATGCCACAGAACGACACGCAAGAGTCGGTAAGTCACGAATCGCAAGCTCGGCGCTCGTTGTTCTCGTCCTGCATCTTTCGGCTGACGATTTGGCCGACCTTCATTGTTTCCTCGTACTACTCAATTTCCTTCTTCGTCACTCCAGGACTTCGAAATCCTCACCAGTACGTCTGTGCCCCTCACGTTCTGACTCCGCCGTTTCGCATTCCAATCGCTCGCATATTGACTCCTTGCCTTCGTACATACTTCTAGCCTACATCGATGCCGGCTCTGCTAACGGCGACGTCGGTGCTGGACTACAGCTCACCAATCAGAAGACCAGCTCGGCCAGCTCGACGAGCAGCTATCACGTCGCGTATCCGGGCTGGGACCCTCGTGACGACTTCCATGATGTGCGTAGAGCTTTCCAAATGTTTTTCATCTCCAGAGCCAGTAGCTGACGCCTTGGAACCGCAGTACACGCTCGTATGGACCGCTTCGGCGACTCGGTTCTACGTCGACGGCGAGCTGTGGAAGGAGATTACTAGCAATGTCCCTTCGGTCCCGTCCAAGTTCTTGTGGAATAACTGGAGCTCTGGGTGAGTCGCCCTGCATCCAACTCTTTCTCTCGCTAGGTCGCCGACTGAAGCTGACCGACTCTCGGCGCTCGTTGAACAGCAACGTCGGATGGACTGCTGGCCCTCCTACCGAAAATAACGTGCTCGAGATTGATAGTATCAGTGGATGGTACACAACTGCGTAGCTTTGAAGGAGGACGAAGGTGTAGCCGCCCTGCACTCGCTATAGATGAACGGCTCGGCGCTGAGAGCAACGGCTTCAGCGTCCGTACTGGTCGATCTTGCAGCTTGCAAGCGAGCCAGCGAGAAGCCCAGAGTCAAGGAAGTATCTCTTAATGGCGAACACGCTGCATCCGTAGCCTGTAGCGCTCTCGGAGCGGCTGCGAAGGAGCAACCTCGGCGAAAGGGGCCGCTCGACTCGAAGCTGGTTTGGCTGGATAATTGAAGGAAGCTTTCACAAACCCTGTACAGTCTTCAGACCCCTGCCGTCTTCCCTCTGCAGACCTCTCCCTCTTCGACTCCCTCAACGCGTGTCCAGACCCTCTCGCTGCTCTCCCTCACCCACTTCCTTTCCCCTTCCCTTCCTTCGCTTAGTCCTTCGTTACCCGCTTTCAAAGGCTACAGCAGCCTTTCTTCTTCCCCACTTCCTTACCTCTTTCCAACCCGTAAGCTTGAGCTCGGTTTGTCCTTTCTCGTCACCCTCCCTCTGCCAACCAAACACGACTCTCGCCCATCTCTCGTCTCTCGCTCGTCTCGGAACGCGTGGGCTGACTGTTGCTCGCACTTCTTTCTCGTTCCACTTGTACCTGCCTACAGACCCACCTCTTATCACCATGCGGTCAGTCCTCTCTCTTGTCGAGCTGAACGCGACTCGCTGGCTAACTCGCTCTTCTCCCGCTTCATCAGTGAGATCGTACGTCGTTGCAGGCTAGCAGGATCACCACGGGAGCAGAACTGACCCCCTTGCTTCCCCTACAGGTTCACCTTCAGACCGGTCAGGTGAGTTGAGCCACCCGCGCCGCCAGAGAGATGGGCCGGAGACTTCCTTGACTCGCTGCTGACCTCGTGCTGCTCCCCAACAGTGCGGTAACCAAATGTGAGCATTCGACGTTCTACACGCCACGCGTAGCCAGCATGGAGAAGCGTCGCTCGGCGCTGGCAGGCAGGGAGCAGGACTCGGACGCTTGGGGCGCTTGCTCGCTTTGCATTGCGGTTCAGGAATCACGGGTGGAGAGGGCCGAAAAGCAAGCAGGGCGATAGCTGACATGTCTCTGTATCATATCACAGCGGACAGAAGTTCTGGGAGGTGAGTCTGGCTGCTCGTCGGGCGCGTTTTGGGCAGCGAGGAGAGGCGAGCTAACTCATCCCTTCTGCTGCTTCTTTGCTGCTGTAGACCGTCTCTGAGGAGCACGGTACGTGTCTTTTGTTCTGCAGAGTGCACTGGATGGACCGCTGACCTCGCCTCTACCTTTCAACAGGCATCGACGCGACCGGACAGTGCGTCTCTCATTGAACGGGTTGAACGAGGAGCAGGGAGCTGATCCGCTGCATTTCGCTCGCGCAGGTACAAGGGAACTACCGATCTTCAGCTCGAGCGCATCAATGTGAGTTCGGAGGGTGCGAAATCGACGGAGGAGCATCCACTGACCGATCGCTCTCGCAGGTCTACTTCAACGAGGCTGCCGGCAACAAGTACGTGCCCCGCGCCGTCCTCGTCGATCTCGAGCCCGGAACCATGGATGTGCGTTCTGCTGTTGCTGCCCGTCGAAACGTGGCGAGAAATTGACGACGCGTTCTCCTGCAACAGGTCATCCGCGCCTCCCCCTTCGGCCAGCTCTTCCGCCCCGACAACTTCGTCTTCGGACAGTCCTCGGCCGGAAACAACTGGGCCAAGGGTCACTACACCGAGGGAGCTGAGCTCGTCGACTCGGTCATGGATGTCGTCCGCAAGGAGGCCGAGGGCTGCGACTGCCTTCAGGGAGTGAGCTGGCGATTCGAGGCTCCGAAGTGCGCTGGCTGACTCTCGCTCCACCTACAGTTCCAAATCACCCACTCTCTCGGAGGAGGAACCGGATCCGGAATGGGAACGCTCCTCATTTCCAAGATTCGCGAGGAGTTCCCCGACCGCATGATGGCCACCTTCTCGGTCGTCCCTTCGCCCAAGGTCTCCGACACCGTCGTCGAGCCTTACAACGCCACCCTCTCCGTTCACCAGGTGCGTTTTGGCACGCTGTTCGAGCTATGCGCCCCGAGCTGACCCTACACCCCTCCACCAGCTCGTTGAGAACTCGGACGAGACCTTCTGCATTGACAACGAGGCTCTCTACGACATCTGCTTCCGCACCCTCAAGCTCTCGGTCCCCACCTACGGAGACCTCAACCACCTCGTCTCGGTCGTCATGTCGGGTATCACCACCTGCCTCCTCCGCCTACCAAACCTCGGCG
>MWVB01000114.1:10406-41762 GCA_003054985.1 Leucosporidium scottii
TATCTGTGGTCTCTTCATCTGGACCCCGTCCGCCCTTTCACAGTTCCCCGGACAGCTCAACTCTGATCTCCGCAAGCTTGCCGTCAACATGGTCCCCTTCCCCCGTCTCCACTTCTTCCTGATTGGATACGCTCCCCTCACCGCCCCGGGATCCAAGTCGTTCCGCGCCGTTTCGGTCGCTGAGCTCACTCAGCAGATGTTTGACGCTAAGAACATGATGGCTGCTTCCGACCCTAGGAACGGACGCGTGAGTCGTTCTTCGAGGGCTTTGAAGGGGACGAGTAGATGCTGATCCAGTCTCGGCGTTGCGCAGTACCTCACCGTTGCTGCTTACTTCCGTGGTAAGGTCAGCATGCGCGAGGTTGAGGACTCGATGATGAACGTTCAGGTTAAGAACTCGGCCTACTTCGTTGGTGAGTCCCGAGCTTTCTCGTTCTTCGCCCCGGGGCCGAGCTGTCGCTGACTCTTCCCTTCCCCTCTTCCTCTTCCTCGCTCCACCTTCACCCTTTTCCTGCCGTACATTTCTGCTTCTCTTGGCTCCTCGCTCTTGCTCCCCCATCAACAGAATGGGTGAGTCCTACCATCGCGCTTGGTCGACGCCAAACTCTCGCTGACCCCCTTCTCTCCCAGATCCCCTCCAACGTCCAGACCGCCCACTGCGACATCGCTCCCCGCGAC
Organism: Leucosporidium scottii; assembly: GCA_003054985.1. Classification (NCBI taxonomy): domain Eukaryota; kingdom Fungi; phylum Basidiomycota; class Microbotryomycetes; order Leucosporidiales; family Leucosporidiaceae; genus Leucosporidium; species Leucosporidium scottii. The sequence goes on from MWVB01000114.1 coordinate 11,085, forward strand.
ACCAAGATGGCTGTCACCTTCATTGGAAACTCGACTTCGGTTCGTACCCCCTCCCCTGCCGCTCGAAACTCGAAGGCTGACCTCTTCTCTCCAACATCACAGATCCAGGAGCTCTTCCAGCGTGTCGGAACCCAGTTCTCGGCCATGTTCAGGAGGAAGGCTTTCCTCCACTGGTACACCGGAGAGGGCATGGACGAGATGTGAGTTGACGACGTTCGACTCGTATCGCTCACGCCGAGCTGACCCTCTCCTCGCTGACGATGCTCAGGGAATTCACCGAGGCCGAGTCCAACATGCAGGATCTCGTTGCCGAGTACCAGCAGTACCAGGAGGCTTCGGTCGACGACGAGGAGGAGCTCGAGGAGGGTGGAGAGGAGGTGAGCTCTGACCTCGGCGCTTCCTGCTCGCTTCCCGCCGCTGACTCGGTCCCATTTCCCACAGTACGCCGAGGAGTAAAGGAGCAAAGAGGGTTCTCAGGCAGTGAAAAAGTACAAGTCTACGTCTTTTCGTCATTTCTCTTCCGCCTCGTCGTCCTCCCCTTCCTTCGGTGGTCGTCCGTTCTCTCTCTTCAAATCCCCTCCCCGCTTTCTCGTGGTCCTCTTTCTGGTAAACTTTCCCGTCTCCGTAATCCTACTCTTTCTCAATTCCTCCCTTGCGGTCGGCGTCCTGGAGAGAGAAAGGCGTGCGAAGCGACGTGGAGAAGAATGACTGGCGGAGAGGGTTACATGGGGCCAAGCGATGCAAAGCTTCGGCGCTTTTAAAAAACGGCAAAGGCGGCAAAGCACATGGACGAGCCATAGACTTTGCCGAGCCGCTTCGCCGAGCCTGTGCCGAGCCGCCCTCAACGAAGAAACCGTACCCAGTCTGCGAGTGGAAATGGGGACAGTGTATAAAGCTGCTTGCATCTATGTACATTTTTAAGCTATGCTACAGGCGCTCCTGCTGCTCTACTCGAGCGAGATGACGACCTTGCCAAAGTTGCCTCCTTCCATCAGAGCAAGGAACGCCTCACCCTGGTCAATTCCCTTGACAATGTGCTCCTTGGGAGGGTTGATTTCGCCCGAGGCGACCTTGCGGGGGATGACCTCGTAGAAATCGCCGATGTCGGTCTTGAGGACGATGAAGCTGCGAAGGGTCGAGTCAGCGGTCTGTGTAGAAGAGCAAGGGGACGAAACAGCTCACCCCTGCATAAGAAGCGACTTGGCGACGACCTGGAAGCTGTTCTTGATGCCATACGGGTTCTGAGTGTTATAGTCGGCGATGGCTCCGCAGGCGACGATCCGACCGAATTCGGAGATCGTGTTGAGGACGGTCTCGAGCGTCTGGCCGCCGACATTGTCCCAGTAGGCGTTGAAGGGGTTGGCCTTGAGCACCTTCTCGGTGCTCTCAGTCTTGTAGTTGAAGGCGACCTCAACCTTGAGCTCATCACGAAGGTAGGCGACTTTCTCCTCGCTTCCGGCACTGGCAATCACCTTGGCGCCAACTGAGTGAGCGAGAGCAATGACAAGCTGGCCCACGGCTCCCGAAGCGCCCGAGACTAAGACGAAAGCGAGATTAGCGAACCGCTTCTTCGGCGCTGGTCGAAGCGGACTCACCAAAGATGGTCTCGCCCTTCTGTAGCTTAGCAATCGCCTTAAGACCGTAGACGGCGGTCTGCCCGGGCATTCCAGCGACACCGACGTAGTACTGAGGAGGAGCGAGGGTCAGCAGGGAGCGCCGAGAAGCAAACGGCGAGACGACCAAACTCACGCTCCAGGGGAGACCCTCCTTGTTCTCAAGGATCCTAAATCCCTTGAGCTGATCTCCACTGAGAAGAATGTACTCGGAGAAATCCTGGGTGCCGTAGATGTGCGATCCCTCCTTGAACGCCGAGTTGTTGGATTTGAGAATCTGTTGGAGCGCTTCGGTGAGCTCCTGCTCGCTTGGGGCGACCGGGATCTGCTCACCTTGGATACACCAAAGTTCTGAATCGCCTGGCCCTTCGCAAAAGCGGGCACGTAGCTCTCTCCACCGTCCCTCATCCTTCCCCTCAGATACGGGTCAAGGGAAAGGACTACAGTCTTGGCAATCACGGAGCCTTCTGACAAGGACTGGTCGAGGTCGAACTCGGTCGTCTCTTTCTTCAGATGCTGTGGGAGAAGCATTTGTTAGCGACCGAATGACGCAAGGTCGAAGAGCTTCTGTACTCACCTCTCCAGGCTGAGGGAACTCGGTGGGAGCCTTGGCAAAGATGGTGGAGCTGTTGGATACCATGGTGTGGTGTGCTGAGTGCTGAGGTGTAGGAACGAAGTGAAGCGTAAGAGGAAGAGAGGGAATGGAGAGAGCTTCGCATCGTCACTCCTTCATCGAATCGCATGGATCTACAATTGCTTGCTCAGCTCCGAAAATGGTAATCCGCGCGCGCTTTGATGCTCGCACTCGGTGATCTCGGTCATCGTCAGAGCGAAAGCGAGGGTCGAAAAGGCCCGAAGCCGAAAAGGCGACGTCGAGTCGGTGGCAAGCGGCCGCAGAGAGGTTGAGGAAGGCGGAAGAAGGCCTGCAGAGGTGGCTGAGTACAAAAGGACGTTCTTCGGGCCCTCCGCGGAGGCTGTGCACCTTGAACGGGCTCAGGAAACTACCGCCGAAGTGAGCTCGGCGCTTGAAATTGACTGAGACTGATTTCTTTGATTCCACCTTCCAAGACGGCCTTGTACTGATTTAGAAAAGCCTTCCGGCGACATACCCACCCTCGCTTGTAGTGGAATCGGTGCAGGGAACTCCAGGGTCGACCGCGAGCCCTTGACACCTGTCAAGGTCAGAGATGTCAGAGGCGAGCCTTCCTCAATAGAGAGATACGAGAGCTCGAACAAGCTCACAAGTAAGTGGGAGTCGTTCCGTTGCCGGGTACGATGTCGATGTTCTCGAGGTAGACAGTGCAGCCGGCCGAGGGCGGGCAGCGAAGATCGGCGACGATGCTGAAGACGGCGGAGGAGCAGTGGTGCGACAAAGGGTGAGATTGAGGGTGAAGAGAGAAGATGCGAGTCAGCAACCGAGCTTTAGACGTGTCAGTGCCATCACTGCCGACTCACCTTCCCTTGGCGCCGCTCGATGATCCTTTCACGTTTCGGAAGACGATGTTCTTCAGCGTCGACTCGCTGGGGTAAGCTACGCATTCTTCGACACTCGACTCGTAGCAGCTCTCAACAACTGTGAAGCGAAGGAACGGCATGAGAATGGTCAGCGCTTGCTCGTCGCCTGTGCCCAGCCCGAAGCGAGCAACTTAGACCCACAGATGGGCGTGTCGATGTCATCCACAGTGACATCCTCGAAGACGACGTTCTCGACGTAAGCGGAACCGTGAGTTGGCGAAGCAGGCCAGACCTTGATGCTGTGGGTCGAGCAGAAGGTCGGTGGCGGAGCAACACCGAGCAGGAGAAAGGCTCACCGAAGGGCGTTGTTTCCGCCATGGAAGGTCACATTCTGGACCTTAACACCTGAAACATAGTCAAAGATGCCGGCGTACTGAGCGAGCGAGCCGACAGAAGTTCCCTGCGAGGACGGAGCCGGGTTAGCTCTCGGGGACGAGCAAGAATGCCGAGGGAGCAAGACTCACGTGTGATCCGATGCAGACCGAGTTGGAGATACCCACGTCGGTATTGTTTCCCTTCCAAGCAATGCAGTCGTCGCCGCCGTCAAAGTAGAGGTCTGCGAAGAGTGGGCCAAGGGTCAGCCGAGCGCCGAAGGAAGTTTGAGGGGGGAGCCGAGCACGAGGCCCTGTTTGGCTTGGACTCTCTTGAGACTTAGCGAAAAGCAACTCACTGTTGACCCAGATATTTGTGACGTTGAGAGTGTCAAAGCCGTCCTAGTGGGGAGGATGGCTATGTGAGCCGCCGCTCTCGGTCGAAACTCGAGAGTCGAGACAAGCGGAGCTCACAGTGTTCTTAGGCTTGATGGTGCTGTTGACAGCGCGCGCCGTGATGTTGAAGTTGTCAATGGTCATGTAGGTGGAGTTGGCGATGAGGTTGTTCCAGTCTGTGTGAGATGTGATCAGCTCTGGAAGGAGAGAAAGCGATCCGAGCCGAGAGGGCTCACTCGGCGAAGCGTTGAGCTTGAGGCGGTCGACATAGACGTGGTGGCAGTTGAGCCAGGTGCTGCAGCGAGCGAAAGGGTGTAAGTTTCCCTATCGTACGCCGCGCGTGAACGAAGAGACGCACATGAGCATGGGGCGGCGAAGGGTGCCGGGATCCAAATCGCTGGCGTTGGCGTTCTGTAGAGATGGAAAGGTCAGCCGCACTCGCTCGAAGAGTCAAGCCAAAATACACACCTTGATCCACCAAGCTTGACCCTGACCATCAATGCCTCCCGTGCCGGAGGGCGAGTAGACATGCGCGCGGTAGGCATCCTCGAAGATGATGCTCGTCGACTTGTTCTGGAAGGTGAAGAAGACTTGGGTCGACTCTGTCGCGCAAGAGAGCCGGGTCAGCGCACCGAGAAGTGGAGGAGAGGGAAACAAAGTCCAGTCGTGGAGGTGCGAGAAGAGGATCGCCGAGAAAGGGGAAGGCGCTCGACTCACGAATGAGGTCAATGTCGTCGCTCTGGAGGAAGAGACCGTCCCACTCAACCACACAGTGGTTACATCCCTTCATGCGAAGCAAGCCATTGATGTGGTAGGTGGTTCCCTTGCTAAAGTGGATGACACCCCCATTGCCGCACTCGGCGAAGGCTTTCTCGATGGCTGGGACGTCATTCTGCTTGGGGTCTGCCACGTAAATGGGTCAGTCAGGTGAAGAGACTCTTTGCGAGTAGCCAAGGAGCCCACCGTTGAACGAAGGGACGACACAGGTCTTCCTGGGCAGCCAGTCGTTCTTGCGTGGAATCAGGCGACCAAGTTCGGCGTTACGAGGCATAGCCTGGGCTACACTGAACAAAGTAGCCCCAATGGCTAGGATAGAGCGAGCTAGCATGGACGTAGCGGTGCCGAGCTCGAGTGCAGAACGAAGTCAAGAGCTGAGCGACCTCTCGCGCTTCTTCTGCTCGCTCCACTCCTTCCCCGGCCCGCTCTCACGACGCCAAGAGATGTGGAGACGCCAGAACGACGCTACGGCTGCTTTTGAGCGGCTGCAACGGCGGAGGGGAGGCGTGGCGGAGGCTCGGACCGTAATACTAGGCTAACGAGATGCACCAAAATCCGGTAGACCGGCAGAAGAGGTGCAACAGATCTGTAATAGAGTAGAGGAAGGAAGTAACGAGCGTGCAGAGCGTGAGACGAAGCAGGAAGTCGACCCTGAAGCGAGTCGGCTCCCTTCGCTTTCGAACCTCACCTACAGCTCGCTCAGCACCATTCGTCCCTCAGAAAGAAGTCGAATAGACGTCTCGACGCTCCTACACGACCCCTCCCCAGCGCACTGCACCTCGATCGGCCTCAATTCCAGTTCTCTCCGAACTCGCTGCCAGCTCTGTCGGGCAGGCCAAAGAGCTCACTAGAGCAGCAGGAGGGACTTGAAGTGTACAGCCAGCGCTTCGGAGTCCCAAGCCCCCCTCTGTAGACCCTCATCCTTCTCACAGATCAAGCAGCTGAAAGCGGAGCTCGCCTCGCACGAGCTGTTCACTCAGGCGATAGGACGTGTAGAGGAGTTGGGGGTGCAGCTGAGCTACAGAGGATGAGCTACAGTCAACTTCAAGCGATCCACGAGGCCCTCCCCACGAGTGAGTCGCTGCCTTTCCGAACACCGAAGCTTTCAGCTGACAGCGCTTCCTCGCCTATAGACTACCTCCCTGTCTCCACCAGAGTACCGACCGCGACAATCATTGTCCTATCCACCCTCCTGCCCAGCTTCTTCCTCCTCTTCCTCTTTGCCTGCTGGAAGGAGCGCACTCGCCTCGGATTCGCTCGACCGAAGCCGCCCAATCCTCTCGACCTCTACGGCGGCGCGGATTGGCAGCAGCAGCAACCTGTGGGAGATTGGACAAGTCTACCTCGGATTGAGCCCATTCGAGTGCGGATGGCTGTGAGGGAGAACGAGGTACAGAGGGCAGGGGAGCGCAAGTCGAGACCGCCGAGATACGAGGATGAGGCGTAAGGACTGTTACGGACACTATGGACATCGAGGTAGAAGGGAGCTACGTTCAGTGCTGTATCTAGTCAAACTCCGAGACTCGCTCTCGTCTTGCGAGCCACTCTTGCTGGAGAGCCTCAGCCCGCCGCTCGACTCGTTTGCCCGTTCGGCTCGACTCTCCGTGCTCTCGGTACCAGGCCAAAGTCAAAGCACGATTTTCTGTTCGTTTCAGGCGATATTCCGTATAGACATCAAGCTATTAGCTAAAGCGTCAAAGCGGTCGGTCGAGGAAGCTCGGCGCTCCCTCCCCTTTCCGACTTGACCCAAGCCCTACTTGTTCAGCTTCTTGGCCATAGCCTCGACGCGGGCCATCTCTTCGGCGGTGGGAGGGTCGCTGATCTACAAAGGGAGAGATCAATCGGCGAACGGAAAGGACCACGACGAGGCGACGAACCGGCTGGGTATCTCGCGCCCCTATGAGATCATTAGTGCGACTTTGTTCCGACGGATCGGCGAGGTTGAGGTTGTTGGGAGGGTTCTTGAGCCACGCGTCGGCCATGTTCCTACAGAAAGGCGAGAGAAGAGCGGCGGGGAAGGGGAAACGGCGAGGAAGCGTCAGCGTTCCTGGCTCTTCTTATGGTGAGCTGCAGTACAGCAGAGCAACTCTGCATTCTTATACACGCCCTGACTACCTTTCTGCAGCCCTACATTCTTCCCTTTGTCCTTGCGGCGGTCGCGTGACGTCGACGAACCTCTACGCCACCTCAGCCGGCGTCGCAAGAGCAAACGGAACTCACTCGACGACCCTGCTGGGGGTTCCGGGACGCACGGGAGTGCGCCTTCCACTGGGAGTACCGGGGCGAGATCCCTTGGGAGTAGCAGGGCGAGCGAGCGAATCCATGGCGCTGAGTTGGTGGGGTTCGAGTATGGGGGATGGGAAGGTCTGGGGAGAGAGCGGAGGTGAGCGGGGGCTGTAGCAGTACAGAGCAGGCGAAAAACTCACTGCTTTGAGACGGGTTGAAGTGAAGCTCGAAACGAAGTGAGCGGTAGGAAGTCAAGAGATGAGTTTGGAGCTCGAACTTGGTCGTCTGACAAGACAGCATGTACCGAGCCTTTAGCGCGAGAAGGGTGTCATCGTCCGCTCGGCCTGCGCAGTGTTGTACGGTTACAAACAGCGTTTCACCTTCTTCAGTCCGGTGCAGAAGGCCCAGCTTCGGCCAAAGGAGCAGACTCTCGGCCCCTCCGTCTCGCTGAAGAGCCTGCTGCAAAGGCGCAGACCGTCCTTGAGCGTTTCAAAACAGCTCAGCCTGCAGCTTCCTTGATCGAGGTAGGTTCGGCCTCCCCGGCGAGGTCTCACGACTTCTGCTCCGCCGACTCGCTCTCGGCTCGCGAATCTCGGGGGAGAGGTCAACGAGCGGCGCATCATCGACAGACCGAACGAGACGAGAGCAGGATCTGAACGATTCCACCAACTCTTCTTCTCGACTGCACTGAACGGCCGAGTCTAGTTCCCTCAACCGACCATACTCCGCTTCCTTCCCCTCATCCGGACCTCCTCCAACCGCTTCTCAATCCTAGTCCACTCGCCCTTCTTTCCCTTCTCTTCAACCGCCCTCTGATAGCCCAGCAGGACCTGCTCGAAGTGCGGCACACCTTCCTCGCCCGAGGGAAGGAGGGGAACGGGATGGGTCGAGGCGAAGGCTCGCTCCAGGACGTAAAGGTCGACGGCGCGGTCTTCGGGAAGGAAGGAGACGGAGGAGAGACCAAAGTCGATGAGGACCTGTGTCGAGTGGAGGGAGAAGAGGCGGAGAAGGGGGCGAAAGCAAGCGTATGAAAGATCAGCCTCGGCCGAGCCTCGTTGTGTCAGCGGAGGCCAGCTCAAACTCACTACCTCGAAGATAGGATCATTCGGTGATGCTGGTGTTGGTAGAAGGCGGACCATCATGTTACTCGTCGTCAAATCGCCGTGGATGACCTCGGCCAGGTGCATTTTGGCAATCTCGGCGCCGACACCTTGTAGGAGAGAATCTGCGAGGATAAGCTATTGATCAGCGAACGCTCTGTAAGCTGCATAAGAGCTCTCTTGATACTCTGCAGCCACGGCAAGAAGGAGAAACGTACCGTGATCCACTCCCAGCCCTTTCAGCATCTCCTCGACGTCTTCCGGCTCCTCCTCCTCCTGTTCCTCATCATCAGGCAGCTCATCTCCCTCCTGCCCGCCGCCCAACACCTCCCTTACGCTCCACCCTTCGATCCACTCCATCCCCAACACTCCCTGCTTCACGTCCACACAACGCAACCCTGGCACCTTGACGCCAGCCTTGAGGCATCGTACAAGCGCACGAGATTCACCCGTTACGCGTTGCCTTGTTAGCAGAGCGTCGAGAGTCGAATGGCGGTAGGTCTTGGGGAAACGATGCTTGAGAAGGACTGGGAGGGCGGGCGGTGGTGGTGCAGAGGAGGAGGAAGGGGTACAGAGCGGGGAGGGAAACAGTGTGGACTTGTAGACTTTCTGCAGGTTTTCGAAGCGGTCAGCTGGTGAGGACGAGAGCAGCGACGACCTGCGACGAACCGCTTCGGCTCCCTGCTTGATCAGCTGCGAATTCTCGATGAGGGAGAGGATGGGAGGTAGACGTGTAGCTTCCACCTGGGCTTTGACGTCCTTGGAAATCGCCGGCATAGTCGTGTGCAGAAGACGAGGAAACGGGAAGAAAGGAAGAGGTCAAGGACGCTGCTTCCGCCTTGCTGAAGGCAGGCTGAGTTCGTGGAGAGGCGGCTGTTCGACTCTAAGCGACGTGCCAGGTTAGTTTGAGATAGCAGAAAGCCCCATGCTGAATTTCTCATCTCACCTCGTTCGTATTCTGCCCCATATTGCTTCGCCGAGCTCCTCAACGTTAACGCTGATCTCAGCAGTACTTTACTGTCTATAGGCGCAGGGCGCTGACTTGAACGAGCTGTGAGACCTATTAGTGCTTCCTCCCACCTGCTGCATCTCTTCAAGTGGTCAAAACCGGGAGAGCAGCCCTTTCGCTGTTAGAGCTCGGCGGCGCGCTTGACTGGCTTTCTGGCTTCCCCGTCTCACCTTGTCCCGGCCCTAGAGTTGTTTATGGAAAGCCCATCTCACTAAATATCTTTGGGAGCTGCTGTAGCGCTCAGTTGCCTCTTTCGGAGCTGGAAGCGCCTTCTTCGCCAGCCGAACTCGTTGCCAATCGCAAGCACTCTTGACCGACTACAAGTGTATGGCCTCTCTAACAACAGTAGATGTACCAAATCCCTCCTTCTTGCCTGCTCCCTGCTGCTCTTTCCCATGCTGGCGGAGCACGAGAATTTGAAGGAGCCTGAGGGGTTCGGCGATGAAGCGAGACCCCCAGCATCACTGCTTTCATTCCGGGGTGTTTACTGACGCATCAAAGGGTCATCATGGGTGGAAATAGTCACCCTTTTGATGTGTCAAAGCAGCTGGGAGCCTTCTGCAAGTACACCCTTACCTCGCGAAGCCGTCGCTCTGCACTTCTGAGCAGGTTCACGTTCGGCCTCCGCTCCTTCTGCTCTCGGAGATCGGCGATAGCACCACTACCTACTACTAGAAGACAGCTCGTAGTTGCAGTGTGGCTCAGTCGGCCTGTACCCAACTCGACCCCTTGCCTGCCTGCCTGCTCGCTGCCTTCGGCGCCCGCTCTCGGCGGCATGTTCCGCCAACGGTGAGCTGTCGGCTTGGGGCGAGAGGAGCTGGCTCGGAGCTTGGATGAGCTTGAGCGTTGTACACTCCAGCTTGGTTTTGTAGCTCTCCCGTGACCTTTAGAGCGGTGCTCGCGGCCTCTCGGACCCTCCGCTGAGCTCGGAGCAGCCCTCCTGTCGCCTTGCGAGTTCTGCATCACGACAAAAGGCCACCTCCGCTTCGCCTCTGCCTCGTCCCCTCCCCATTTATGCTCGAAGCGCAGCCGTGAGCAGAGTTCCCGCTAACACATAGTTCGAATGTGATCGCCCCGACCAACTCGAACCGACCTTCCAGCTGGGCCGAGGGAGCGGCAGAAGGCCAGCTGGCGCACAGCTGAAGCTCACAGGACGTTCGAGAAGACGGCAAGAGCGTTACGGAGAGGATCAGACGTACCCACGGCGCTCAGCACACTTGCCAAGTCGGAGGGCGCCTGCTCTCAAAGCTCGAGGCGCCGGCCGACCGATGGTCGACGATCCTCTCCCACCATCGCTTTTGCTCGCAGGGTGTTTTCGCAGGAGGGCGGCTCGCTGCTCAGCGCTCCTTGCATGCCAGAGGAAGAATCTGCACCCTCCACGCTCTCCTCCCCACACCGCAAGCCTGCCTACAGGAACGAGCCAACGCCGAAGCTGGGGCAACGCCCCTTGGTGTCAGCTTTCCGCCTGCTTGCCAAGTCCAACAGTCTGCGAGTTGACCTTGGAACACAGCGTACGGCTCCGTAGTTGTATCGTCCTGTTCGAGTGACAAGTGAGCTCGAGCAAGTCCAGAGGTGATGCTCGCCGGGCGGGCCGAGCAAAAAAGCAGTCGCTCGGCGCTCCACCTGGAGCTGCTTGGAAGTTGAAGTTCTCGGAATGAGCCCGGGCAGCGTCGCGATTTCAAGTGATAGAGGGAGAGAGAGCTTCGTGGAGCTGACTCTGTAGAGGTCGAGCAGGGCTAGCGAAGACGACTCGGTGCACCGTTCACGTTACGGATCAGCGAGCCTTCCGGCTGTACCGGTAGGGAGCTCAGAGGACGTCAGCCTTCGCACGGTAGCGACTCCGGGGGCGGAGAGGCAGGCAGGGAGCGAGGATGGTCGTGGATTTGAACAGGCACCTCGGCCGAGGTGCTCTCTTCGAGGTGCTGTGAGCGAGCTGCAGGGGAGCAGAGGAAAGCGGCTGCACTTCTTTGTCAAGCAGGCAAGATGGAACCTCGTCTCACCTCGACCATGGCTGAGGTGCAATGAGAGTCCCGTTCGCGCTCTCGAGCTCGCTGCCTCTTGAAACAGCTCAGGCGTAGCCAGGCGGAATATCTGCTCGGAAACACGGTGTGGGAGGGGTCCAGCGCCTTGAGCCGAAGATGGCGTTGAGGGTCGGAGATGAATCACGAGGAAGAAAGAGGGAGAAAAAGGAGAAGAGAAAGAGGAGAGAAAGGAAGGGAGGAGCAAGGAGGTGAGAGCTCGGGCGAAGGAGAATGGTGCGGAATTGCAAAGCGTCCCCCTTCTGTACGAAAATGGTAAATGTGTAAAGCGGGGTGTGAAGCCTGAGGCGAAGAGGCACGCTGTAGCGCCGACTCGAACCTTGACGAGGAGGAAGGCCAGCTCCCTCCTTCGCCTTCGTCCTCCCTCACAATCCCAGCTCTTCGTGCGCCTGTTGGAGAAGAGCGCCTCCTGCTGGGCTGGGACTCGTGACCGCTTCCTCTTCGGCCCTCCTGCACTCCTCTACAGCACACGCCTTCTCACCCCTCGCGCTCTCAACCTCCTGCCCAGAGGACCAGCGTGCGCCAGCCTTTCACAGCCAGCGTATAGCTAGTGCGGAAGCGCTAGCTGCACTTGTACGGATAGCGACGATCTACAGCGGTAGCGCAGTCACCTCGCTACTCTCCTCTACCTTCACCTCCGCCCGTCTTAGCCGCCAGCAAACAACACGCGCCGTTGGTCGGCAGTCAGGTGCAGTCAGGACCCTCGTAAGCTTTTCGTGCGCTCAGCCGGCACGGCGCTCAAGGTAGCGCGGATACTCATCAACAGTTTCCGCCTCGTGCAGTCTTCCCTCTTGCCCTCCGCCGTCCTCCCGAGCCGTCCGGCGCCCGCCGACTTCACCAGGCGATCCTTTGGCCATGTCGGCGGATCCAGCCTTTCGAGGCTTCGTCGAGACGACCCTCGACGCTCTCCTCATCTTTGAGGGCTGCCGACGCGGCCTGCTCCCCAAGATCACTCGGCGCCTGCAGGAGTTTGAGAAGCGAGCGCTCGTCGTCTCGGGCGCCGTCTTTGTGTTTGACGAGGAGGAGACGGGCATCAAGCGCTGGACGGACGGGCTTTCCTGGAGTCCCTCTCGCACCCTCGGCAACTTCCTCGTCTATCGCGAGCTCGACAAGAAGGCGGGGGCAGCAGCGGGCGCCGACGAGCTCGAGGACGGCTTGGACGAGCTCCCCACGCCTGGCGACCCCATCGCTGGCCCGTCGAGCGGCAGGAACCAGCCAGCTTCTTCGGCAAGGAGGAGAAGCTTGAGCGATACGAGTGGCGCCACCCCTCCACTCGACCGCGCTCGCGAACGAGCCCTTGTCGGCAGCCTTACCTCGACCTACCGCTTCCGCTCCGACGGTCTCGTCAAGAAGACCATCTCCCTCGCTGGACTACACATGATCGGCTACTACCGCATCGAAGACGTTACCTCTGGCCGCCTCCGCACCCCTTCCTCCCACGCCGAACTCATCTCGCTCGAAGTCTCCTCCGACTTCCTCTCGCCAACCCACTTCCGCGTCCCTCCCATCGTCGAGATCGCCTCGGATGGCCATCTTACGTACAAGGGAGAGGCTGATGCACCCATGTCGCCTCTCACTCGTTCGGGATCGTCGCAAGGCTTCACTACTCCAGCCCTCGGCGGCCCCGTAAGCTGACCTTCCCACCTACTACGCTCTCCCAGAGCTGACCCCTTCTTCACACCAACAGGCGCGATCAAGACCGCCATCCTCGGACTCGACTCAACTCGGCCGTCCCCCTTCCCCTCGCCTTCCTCCCCTACCCATGCCCTCTCGCGATGCTCCCCACTCTCCTCATCGAGGAAGCACCGCGACGTTCCGCTCCACCAACCGCTACGATCCTTACGCCGTCGGTCGCTCATCCCCCAACCTCGGCTCCTACCAGCAAACGCCGAGCTACCCCTTTCCCGAAGCTCATCAGCGACCGGGGTCGCCGCCGCGAGGGACCTTCCCCATCCTCGCTGGGGACGATTTGTATCGAAGTAGTGATGGTGCGACGGGGCTCTCGCCAGCGCTCAACATGCTCAGCTCGTCGGCACCAACCGCGGACCAGCACTGGGGGAGGTCGTCGGTGGCAGGACAGCCGCCTGTACAGCTCACTCGACAGAACAGCGACCAAACGGCTCCTTCCTTTTACCAACCTCGCCACGCCACTCCGTTTGCACCTGGAGAGCCCTCGATGACCTCGACTGCCTCAACAAGTAGCATCTTCGCCTACCAGCCGCCGCCGCCGCCGAATCGACCAGGACTTCCTCCCTCGCGAGGCTCACAAGGCTCACAAGGCCATGGATCCCCACCGGCTACATACCAGAGCTACAACGCCCCTCTTCCCGCCTCACAGGCCATACCTCCGCACGCACAATCGTCGTCCTTTGCGCCGACGCCGACCTACCGCGCGCCGTATCAGCCTTCCTTCCAGCACCAGCAGTCTCAACACTCGCATCACTCGCATCAGCAGTCCCTTCCGCCTCAACAGCAATCCCTGCACTCGTCGCACGGTCTCAACTCGAGCACGTCTTCCAACCCCACCTACGCTTACCCCAATCCTCGACCTCCCTCGGGCCACGGCGGCGATCTCTCCCCGGTTTCGTCCACCTACAACTACATCCCTCCGCCGCCCTCCCACTCGCATCAAGGACACCCACCTCCCCACGCGCAAGCGATGTACTCGCATTACGCCCCTCCGCCGCCTCAATCGCCTCTGCAGACCAGCTACGGCTACGCCGACCCGCGAGGAGGCTACAGCGACCCTAGGCAACCAAGCGGGATGGTCATGCCTCGGCAGCGGCGACCTCGACGAGGACCGTCACGGGCTGGGGCTCGGCGCGGCGGGAGGTTCGAGCCACCTCCAGCACCAGCAGCTCGGGAGCAGCTCTGGCAGGAGGAGTGCTGAAGGGGGGAGAGGAGTACCGCAGGATGTCTACGGAGGATCTGTGCACCTCACCGAGGGATCGGGACCAGGAGACGACGACCGTTTCGCGCCGAGGGCCCTCAAAAGGGAGCCGGACGACACTCCTCAGTGGTGGAATCAGACGGTCCCACCTCAACAGCAACCGCATCATCAGCAACCTCATCACCTGCAGCACCAGCCGTCTGGATGGGGAGGTGGTCAACCCGCCAAGGACGAGTACAGCTAAGGAGAGGAGGAGGAGGAGGAGGAGGAGAGCGGTCCCGTTCGATCTCGCAAGTTCGTAGGCAGTTTTAGTTTCGTCCTAATCCCTTTCGCTTTGCATTGCTTTCTTCGACCAAACCCGTCACCCTCACTCTTGATGTTCAGATTCCCCCCTTCCCCCTTCGGTTCTCTCTCTCTCTCTTGTCCTCTCGCTTTGCCCTCTCTCCCTCCCCCTTTGGTACCTTTGTGATGCCGTTCCCCTCATCAATCTTGTCAATAGCAACCTCACGCATTCTCGGCTTTTCTTCCTGATCGACCTGACGAGAAAGCCGAGAGATCTCGCGAAGGGCGAAGCTCAGAAGACCGAGGCTCTTTGGACCGCTCGGAGCTGCTCTCGAGAAGCGGGGCGGTCGCTCAAGTGTTAGCGAGGCTCTTTGATGCCCCCAGGATCAATAGAGGTCCCTTGAAAGTGCAGCCGCGCGGCGGCAGGCGAGAGCTCGGCGAAGCTGCTCGCGAGGAATTTCGAGACAGCGTCCGGAGCGAGGAAGAGCGCACGGGCGGCTGATGATCTCTCAGAGAGCTCTCAAATTCTGTAGCAATTCATCCAACCCATCCTAGACCTCTTTGTACCCCACTTCGAATTTCTCCAGCTCAGCGAACTCTCTCTGGCGTTTTTGACCCAGCGCCTCGCTCTCTCCTCCACTACTCCTTCAGCTCCCATCTCTTGCTCACCGCATCAAGAGCTAGAGCAGAGTATGGCACCCAACCCTTACGTCAAGGCCGTCACGGGCTCCAACGGGCCCAAGCCCAAGAAGGAGAAGGGCGCGAAGAAGAGCGTCCAGTTCGACGGCGCCGCTGCCTCGTCGCCCAAGGGCAAGGAGAAGGATACCAGCCAGCAGGAGCTGCTCAAGCACGAAATTTTGGCGCTCGGCGGAGACGAGGAGGACTTAAAGCTCTTGCGCGACGTCGAGAGCGACAGTGAAGTCGAGGGAGACGCAGAGGAGGAGCCGAAGAAGAAGGGCAAGGGAGCCTCAGATGTGAGTTTGGCAGCGACCGGAAAGGTGGCTGAATAGCTACAGAAAGCTGACCTTGCTTTCCTTCTTGTAGCCCGCTCTCTCCAAGGACCTTCGCTCGCTCTTCAAATCTCTCGACTTTGCGTCTGCCGGAGGAGCTGCTCTCGCCGCTTCGGACGAGGAGGACGAGGCTGTCATCGAGGAGGACAGTGAGGATGATGACGAGGACGAAGACGAGGAGGAAAGCGAGGAATCCGAGGAGGAGGAAGCGCCAGCGCCGGCGCCGGTCGTCAAGGCTGCGAAGGAGGAGAAGAAGGAGTCGAAGCACGACCGCGAGGAGCGTAGGAAGGTTGAGCGCGAGTTGGAGAAAGCTCAACTCGCTGCCCAAAAGGCTGCCGTTCGCGAGGAGAAGGCCACCGTCAAGCTGCCCGTCGTCAAGAGCCCATGGGTGAGTTCTCCGAGTTGGGCGGTTCTTTCGCTCGCGATACTGACTACTTTACCTTCACAGATCGTCGACCCTACCCCTCAGTGGTATGCCATCCCGACCCCGGGCCCCTCCAGCGCCCCCCGCCCCTCCGCCGCTCTCGCCGGTACCCTCCTCGCCAAGGGAGTGACCCTCCTCGCCAAAGAGAATGCTCTCTACGCCACTTCTCTCACTCCTGCGACCCGAGGATCTGCCGCTCCCCCCGCCAACGGCCTCTCCAAGGCCGATCAGGTCTTCATCCAGCAGATTCTCACCTCGGGAACGTCCTCCGACAAGGTGTCTGCCCTTCTCCTCCTCGTCTCCTCCTCGCCCCTCCACACCATGTCCTACCTTGAGCAACTCGCCGCTCTCGCCAAGAAGAAGAGTCGTGACGAGAGTGGACGTGCCGTTCGCGGCGTTGTTGAGTGGTGGAGGGGAGATGGAGGCGAGGGAGGAGGAGCGCCGAGTCGCAAGCTACGAGCTTTCGCCGACCAGCCTGGTCTCGGAGCTGTCGCGCAGGCATGGGAGGGACTCGAGGCATTCGGCAAGGGCAGGGAGCAGAAGGCTGCCAATGCTGGGATGACGAGGGCGGAGCTCGAGCGTGTCCTCGTCGTCTACGCTTTCGAGGACTGGCTCAAGAAGTGGTTCTTCACCGTCCTGCAGGCTCTCGAGGTACGAGTATCTCGCTCTTCACTTTCTCACATCCGCTAACCGTTGGTTATCTACAGCAAATGTCGGTCGACCCCCTGCCCCACCCCAGGACCCTCGCCGTCGTTCATCTCTCCAACCTTCTCCGCGACAAGCCCGAGCAAGAGGGCAACATTCTTCGACTTCTCGTCAACAAACTCGTGCGTTGCATGCCTATCACTCCCCGAGCTCGACGATCTCACTGACGCCTTCCTCTCTTCGCAGGGCGACTCGAACCGCAACATCGCCTCCAAGACCTCCCACCACCTCCTCCAGATTCTTCAGTTCCACCCCGGCATGACTCCCATCATGGTCCGCGAGGTGTCCTCCCTCATTCTTCGCCCCACCGCCCCCGCCGCCCCAGCCGCCTCGAGCGGATCTCACGTTCGCTTCGGCAACAAGGAGGCGCCCAAGGACACCAAGCCCAAGGCCAAGGATCACGGACAGGACCACGCTCGCTACTACGGAGTCATTACCCTTAACCAGGTCATGCTCAAGAAGGAGCAGTCCGAGGTCGCCGGCAAGATGATCGAGGTCTACTTCGAGATCTTTGGAGACATCCTCGGTCGCGTTGTCGAGGAGGGCGAGAAGGCAGAGGCGGAGGAAAAGGAGGAAGATGCCGAGGGGACGAAGAAGGGCGAGAAGCGGAAGCGCGGTGAGAAGGGGGGCAAGGCCAAGAAGGGCGGCAAGGACGCCGAGAGGGCCGAGGGCGAGGTCAGCGAGACTGACAGCAAGCTCGTCGCTGCTGTTCTCACCGGAGTCAACCGTGCATTCCCCTTCGCCACCCTCGAGGAGGAGGCGTAAGTGACTCTAGCTCGTGCTCGCAACGCCATTCGCTGACTCCTTCTCCGCTCTCCAGCTTCAAGAAGCGCCTCGACACTCTCTTCCGCATCACCCATACCGGAACCTTCAACGTCTCGATCCAAGCTCTCATGCTCATCTACCACGTCTCCGCTGCCAAGCGCGTATGTCCTCTCCTTTTCACACCTCGCCGAGCTTTTGCTGATCTCCTTCTCCTTCGCAGGACGTCACCGATCGCTTCTTCAATGCTCTTTACGCCTCGCTGTTCGACCCTCGTCTCGCTGGATCTTCCAAGCAGGCCCTCTACCTCAACCTCGTTTTCAAGGCGATGAAGGCCGACAACGACAAGAAGCGAGTCATGGCTTGCCTTAAGCGTCTCGTGCAGGTCATGCTCGGCATGGACGTCACTTTCATTCTCGGCTCCATCTGGATCGTCGGAGAGGTGAGCGATGCTCTCTCTTCCACCCTATGACGCTGGCTGACCCCTTCTCCTCCTCGCAGCTCATGCTCACCATCCCCGGCCTTCGCAACATGCTCAACGAGCCCGAGAACCTCGTCCAGAAGGCTGCCGCCGCCGCCGCCAGGAAGGCCACCGAGGCTACTACTGATGGCGCCTCGTCCTCCAAGCTCGAGTCGGTCGCTTACGATGGACGGAAACGCCAGCCTCAGTTCGCCAAAGCGCAGAACAGTTGCCTCTGGGAGCTTGTGCGTCGCTCGCTGTCCTTCAAGTTCGGCTCAGATACAGATACAGATACTGACTGTTCCTTCATGTTGCAGACGCCCCTCCTCCACCACTGGCATCCCTCGGTCGCTCTCCACGCCGACCAGCTTCTCAGCGGCGAGCCCATCTCGGCCTCGGCCGACCTCGAGCAGCACTCCCTCAACCACTTCCTCGACCGCTTTGTCTATCGCGAGGCCAAGAAGAACGTTTCGACCAAGGGATCATCAATGATGCAATCGGGTGTCGCTGGACAGGACAGGACGGGCCGCGTCGTCATGCAGAAGGGTGGAGTCAAGGGAGACGACGTTGTCGTCAACTCGGAGAACTTTCTCAAGAAGAACGAGTGGGATGTTCCCGTCGATCAGGTGAGCTTTGCTCGTTCTCGACTGTCCTCGAGGTCTCGCCGTTGACCTCTCTCTGCCCCCGGCAGCTCTTCTTCCACAAGTACTTCAAGAGCAAGACCACGCTCGGCGACGACAAGGCCAAGGCTAGCAAGAAGCGCAAGTCTCGCCACGACGACGACGAGGAAGACTCGGGCTCCGAGGCCGAGTCGATCGACGACAACTTTGGCGAGGGCGCCGAGGACTTCGAGGGTCTTGCCGAGGCCATGGCGGATGATGATGATGAGCCAGAAGAGGCCGAGGAGGAGGGTGGAGAAACCGACTCGGAGGCCGAGGATGAGATCTGGCAGGCGATGAAGAGGTCGATGCCCAAGGCTCGGAACGACAGCGATGGCGAGGCGCCGGAGGACTCGGAGGTCGAAGAGGACGACGAGGATCTCGCTGCGTACGACTACTCCGATTCGGAGGATGGCGAGGGCGAGGACGAGGGCGAGGGAGGAGAGGACGACGTACCATTCAAGAGCGCTTTCCCCGACGAGGACGACATCGACGACGACGACAACGCTTTCCTCGAGGACGAGGACGATCTGCTCGGCAGCGACGAGGACATGCCCATGTTCTTCGATGGTATGGACGAGGAGGAACAGGAGACCGACAGCAAGAAGTCCAAGGGCAAGAACGCCGACCGCAAGAGCAAGAAGCGAAAGCTCAACTCGATGCCCACTTTTGCCACGGCAGAGGACTACGCTCATCTCCTTGGCGATTCGGACGAGGACGACATTTAGATTGGCTTGCTGTAGTATACCCTTCTCAGCCCTTGCAAGCCGTTTCATTGGACTTCGAGCCGTTGCGAAGCGAGCGCCGAGCTGCGAGAATTGCTCCTGTGAAGCCTTGGGAGGCGCTGAGCCGATTCCGCTAGGAGTCGTTCAAGATGAGAAGGTGGACAGATCCAGCAGCTGGCTTGTAGCTGATCGTCGTTCGCGTAGCTCTCCCTCGCTCTTCGCTCCAGCCCTTCTTTGTATCGGCAACGCATTGAATTCGTACAAGACAGCTGATGGCCCTTTCCAACAGTGCGGCTCCCAGTTTTTACGTGTTCCTCAGCACTGTAGAGAGACAGCGGTCAGCCACAGGGCATGGTCAAAAGAGTCGGAGAAGGGACGAACCCAGGACGACCGAATCTCCCCTCAGGACTGCGAGGGAGTGAGGGTCAGCGGAAGCGGCGGAGGCTGAAACGAAGCAACAGAAACGTACACATCTTGCTCACGAACCGATCCTTGTTCACGGGCTTCTTGCCCTTTCCTTTCGGCGCCTCAGTCCTGCCACAAACAAGCGAGTCAGCTCAGCGCCCGGTGAGGGTCGTCGTCTCGTCAGCAGCGTAAACGCACCACATCTCCTTGACGTTCTCGAGCACCTGCAGAGTACCGAAATACGTCAGCGAGCTCCTCGACGAGCGTGGAATGGCAAGAGAGAGCGCACCATGTTTGCGTGACGGTCGAACGCCTTGACACGGCCTAGCAGCTTGCGGTTGTTCCGGAGAGCAATAAGGATCTGAGTGTTGCTACGGACGGAGGTCTGCAGGACCGAGAGAGGTCTGCGAGACGACGGCGGAGCAGAGGGCGAAGTCAGCTACTTGATCTGGAAGAGCGAGACTCGCCTGTAGCCCAGTATGCGCCCTGCCTGTCCGCGCTCTTCCTCCACATTCTACACGCTGCCCTGCTGCACCTGCAGCCCTCCAGCGAGCCTCCAGCGCCGCCCATCGCCTGCCTCACGCGAGCCCACTTTGCCCGCCTCTCATCCCTCCGGTAGCAGGTTGCTGGGCCGGCGGATGGTAGCTCGAGCTCAAAAGCATGCTCTGGTGTGAAAGCTCGCCTCACCCTTGACTGATCTCGTGCTCCTCAAGTGCCCGGATCTGCGCCTCGTCGAGCTCGCTCTTGTTGGTGTGGGCGTGCTCTCTGTAGCGGGATAGAAAGTCAGCGCGGGCTTGGATCCATGTAATACAGCCTACACTTACGCCATTGCGAGGTTGAAATGAAGTCGGGTGAGGGGGAGGAGCAAGAAGTGCGACGAGTCGCGGAGATGGTTGGCTTCTTGCCTTGTTCTGCTCGTCTAGCTTACACGTCGCGCCGAGGTGTTCCTTCGATGCGTAGGCGTCTATAAATCCTCCCTCCCTGCTGTACCCTTAGAGCTCATCGCCAGCTGTCGAGCAACTTCGGCGCGCTTCTGTCCACAGTCTGCTGGGATCGCACGGCTGCAGCGCGTGTTTGGTGAGTCGCGCGTGCTTGAGCATCCCTGTTTCATCTCTTCTGACTGAGCGCCTCATCGTTAGCATCCTGACGGCCCTCCGAAGCAAGTTTGGAGCATCCGTCGCTTCGGCAGTGACGACCTTCATCGTGAGGACGGACCCTTCCTGCTATCCTCCTCGCTCGCCAGCTGACAAGCGTTGTTCATCATGCTTTTGTCAAGACCTCTGACCCCTTTTGAGCTCACCAAATCGCCGTTACCCGCCGCTCAGCGCTCCCCCTCGGCACCTTCCCCCCTGCTCCTCGCTCAGCTTCACCCTCATCTCCACCACAACATGAGCTCTGCACCTACCCTACCCATTGAGCTCGTCTCCGAAATCATTGACATCCTCGCTCGGCATCACTGGGGCGCGAAGACCCTCTCGGCGCTCTGTTTCGTCGCCAAATCATGGCTCCCCCTCGCTCGCGGCCACCTCTACTGACGACCCCATCTCACGACCTAGGGAGGACCTTGCCTAGACCCTCGAAGTCAACTCATCTTCAACACCCTCACGAGCGCTCCGCATCTCGCCCTCCTGGTCCGAGATCTTGATCTCGACTTGGACTCCCTCGACGAGGTCGACACGCACCGGATCGATACCAGGCTCCATCAAGACATGCGCTGAGCTTCGCAGTATCGGCATCGACACGAGCACTTGCCCCCGCGAGACGAGGAAGACGGGCCCGGCTAGAGGACCTGCAGCGTGCTCTCCGCAAAAGCGGTCGTCACTTGAAGGTCCTGCGCGTCTCGGGCCAGACCTGGAAGGTCGAGCCGGAGCTGGAGACGATGTTACATAAGCTCAGAAGTCTCAGAGGGCTTTCGCGCGAAGGGATCGTCTACCCGGAGGACTTGGAAAGGCATCGACACCGCGTTCGGTTCCAGCTGGAGTGGCTTGAGCTGCGGGGCGAGGGTGGATGGGAGGGTGGACATCTTGACTACTTCCTCTCACAATCGCGCTCGACCCTCAAGAGCCTCCACCTCTCGACATTTGACGGCTCCTACGGCTTCTCTCTTTTCGCCGCCCTCCGCTCTTCCTTTCGTTGACGTCGCGAAAACGATCTGACATCTACCACTTGTGCAGGAGCGTCATTATGTACGCTGTATTGGACCGAGAAGATGGAGGTGTCAGATAGTGTATCGAAGCTAGAGGTGGTCAAGGCAGCTCTCGGCGATGATTTGCAAAGGGTTTCAGCAAGCACGAGACTGCTTGCTGAGCAGTGAGAGGGTAGCGAATGGAAGAAGCAGCATCTCAGATACTCTCACCGGCAGCCCTACGCTGTGAAGAAGGTGAAGCAGAGCCAGCACCCAAGTCGAGCTTCCGCATCGACTTCGCCTCTCTTGAGCTTGCTCCTTCCCACTTTTCTTCATTTCTTTGCCTCTTCGTCTCGCTTCGCGGGTGCTACAGGAAGCTCGAGGAGAGCTCATCGGACCACAGGAAGCTTAGCTCGGCCAGCTCTCGGCCAGCTCAACCCGTCACAGCTCTCTTCTCGCTCACCGCGTCACCCTCTCATCGCTCGCGGCTGGGAAGCTTCAAGGCGCCCTCGCGAACAGCTCAGGGTGAGTTCTAGCATCTCAGTACGCCCGTGCTTTCCCAGCTGATCTCTCGTTTCGCCTACAGAGGTCGCTAAGCCGCTGCATCGCTCGAAGGAACCAAGCTGGCTGCCCCTCAACACGGCCCGTGCGCTGCTCGGAGAAATAGCTGGTGAGTCACGAAAGCAGTCGGGTACAGAAAAGCTGACCATTCATGCTGACCTCGATTCTGCTCCCCGAACGCCCTACAGTCGCCCGCTCGTCTCGCGCCGTTCGCTTGCTCGTCGCTTCCCATTCAAGCCCGAATCGCTCCCTCCGCCTCCGCCTTCCCGCGCTCCTCGCCTCCAACTCCTCCGCTATACAACACGCCCCCTCTTCACTGCCATGCCCTTCCCCGCCATCCCCAACGAGATCCTCGCCGCCGTCGCCGAGCTTGTCGACGACTTGGCCGACATCCGTCGCCTCCGTCTCACGTCGCGCGCTTGGGCAGGAGCGGCTCATCCGCATCTTTATCGATGCTTGCTCCACGATCCCGTCTTTGGCCCAACCGAGGCAGCCCGCACAGTCCTCGCGCGACCCTCCTTGGGATACGCTGTCAAGGAGCTGGCCTTCCGTCTTCGGGACGAGACAGATCAGCAGGAGATAGAGCGGCTACTCGCCCTGCGCGCCAACATCCTCAAGATCACAGTCCTTCGCGCCAGCACGCCCGTTCTCGTTTTCACAGCCCTCCGCAAGGCGCCGACTTCGAAACTCGCTTCGCTAGCTGTCCCCTTCCTTCTCAGCATCCCAGAAGACCTCAAAGCATTCGCCTCCTACCTCATTACCGAACCTTTAGGTCGGTTCTTACAGAAATTTCCATTTCTGAAATCGGAGGGGGTCCTCAGAGCAAAAGCATCGAGCTGCTTCAATTCTGTCCAGACCGCCGCAGCGAAGGCCTATTTCTCTCAGTCACGTGAGGCAAAGCTGAGCAGCCAGCCAGTCTTCCACACCACACCTTCACCACACCTTCAACTCTACTCCACAACATGACCAAGAGCCTTGTTCCCCCCCGGGAGGGGGGTGCGCGAGCGAGCGGAGCGAGCGCGCCCCTCCGAGCCCTCCTTGCCTACTTGCTCGGCGCTCACGGCTTGCTCTCTCCGCCACTCTCTGCTAAAGGTTCGGTCACCCCCGCCGGAACGGTCGGACACCCACCTCATTTCATTTGCTGAACGTGAGACCGAATGAGTGAGGGAGAAGCTGGCATCATTCCTTGCGGAGGAGAGCACAATCCATCGTTCGTCGACGCTAGGCAAAGTCAAACCCCTCGGCGCATCTCTTTCGCCTTGAATCTGCCTCAATATCTGAACCACAACATGAGTATATCAAATTCTACAGCCCGCACTACATGTAACCAGCCTTCTACAGCCTCTCTGAACCCCTCCTCGCCTCTTCGCCTCGGTTCTACCGCCCCTCCCTCTCCCTCTCACAAAAACTCCCTCCGAACAGCCTCCCTCCACCTCTCCAACCCGACATCAAACGGCCCATCCCTCGTCAGACATTCTCCTCCACCCTCGTCACCCTCCTTCTCCTCAGTTCCAGCATCCCACGGCCCTCCCCGCCAAACGACGACTCGAAGCGTCTTGTTCGTCCTCTGCGCCGAAGAGGAGCGGCGGTGAATGAGTTCCTGTGGTGGTGGTGGTGGTGGAGCTACTGCGGGGTTGATGGTGGTGTTGGGTGGTGGTGATGGTGAGTCGGTGGGGGATCCGGCGGAGGGAAGGAGAGTCGACTGCGCCGAGGGGAGGGTGAGGATCACTCTTGTGATTCTCTCTCCTCCTTCTGCCTCCTCCTCCTCCTCCGATAAAGTAGAATCATGACCAAACCACTCCAACGACCTCCCCACTACCTCCTGCAGCATCTCCCCCTCTCCTTCTCGTCCATCCCATCTCCCACCCGGCGCGGCGGCCCTCCATCTCACCCCCCACAATCCACCAGGCCACACCCCCTCCCCCTCCCACTCGTGCTTGCTGATCCCCATCCTCAGCGGTAAATCCAACGTCCTCAATTCCCTACACAACGCCACGTCCGAGGGGGAGAGGGTTTTCGTCATATAAGGACCGAGGGCTAGATGATGGAGTTGAGGCAGGAGGGCGTGAGCTGCATGAGTGGTGGTGCTGCTGGGTGTGGAAGAAGAGAGGGATGCTGTAAGTTGAGTTAAAGGTGTTCCCCCTCCTCCTCCTCCGACACCCAGTCCGAGAGCGAGGGGAGGAGCAACGACCAAACTCTGATGAACGGAGAGGTAGTCCAATGTTCTTAGATTTGGGAGGGCGAGAGGGGAGAGGAGATGAGCGAGGGAGGGGCCGGAGAAGATGGTGGAGCGGAGGTGAAGGTGTGTTAGACGGGGGAGGAGGAGAGTTGGGGCCGGTGTGGCGGAGAAGGAGGAGGGGGAGGGGGAGGGGAGGTGTTGTAGTGTGAGACGAGTTTCCGTGAGGTAGAGGGTGCGAAGATCTGTTCACAAAGGGAAGTCAACGCAACGCTGGGTGAGTGAGTATTCTCGCTTTCGCCCAGTAAGCCTCCCCCAAACCCTTCTTTCACTCACTCTTGCCCCCTCCTAAATACCCCAATCACACCCCCGCCAATCCCACTACAAACAACTCTTGCACCTCCGTACAAACCCTCAATAACTCGCCTACGACCGCTCCATCCCCCAACCACTGTCGCGCCATGCCTTCGCCCGCTCCTCCTCCCTCCTCCTCCGAATCCAAATCGGAGCCGAGCCTCAAACTCGTGACTCTATGGGCCCACCCTTGCTCAGTACAACTCCACAAGAACCGAGCGACTTGATCCAATGATGTCAAACGAATGTGTTGGTGATTTAATCGGGTGAAATGCGAGTGAAAGTGAGGGTGGAGGGAGGCGAATTGATGGAGGCGGGTGGGGAGAGAGTGGTGGGAATGAGAATGAGAATGAGAAGGGGAGAGAGAGAGGGATTGATAAGAAGGGGGAGGGAGGGAGAGGGTGAGGATGTGGAGGATTAATTCGGGGGGTAGAAGGGGGAAGGGAGTGATGATGACAGGAGGGGGCGCTTCTGCCGCTACTAGGTGAGGAGAGAGAGAGGGAGAGCTTGGAGGGATACAGAATGGGCAGAGAGTGAGTGAGAGTGTACCTGATGATGATGATGATGATGATGACCAGTAAGAGCGCCACGAGGTGATTAACGACTCCATTCCACGACAGAGAGCCAGGGAGAGGGAGAGGGAGAGCCAACGAGTCCAACACCCTCAAAGCTCAACGGGCGAAAGGAGGTCTTCTTCTCGGCGATGGCTTCAGGCCAATTCAATGCTCGAATTCTGTAGCTCATTCTCTGCTCCACTTTACTCGGCTACATCCCTCGGCAGCCATCCCTCCCCTTGAGAACGCACTTCCACAACCTTTTTGCGGTTTCCCTCTCTCTCCTCTCTTCGCTCATCTCTCTTCCCTCTACCGACCTCCAGCGGCCCCCCCTCTCTCGCTCCTCGGTTCAGAATGTACAAGCACGTAGCCAAGCAAGCAAAGCTCAATGCCAACAACCTCGAAGCGCACTTGTCGGACGAAGATTCTTCGGGTGATGAGGAGGAGGAGCACGACGAGGAGGGACAGATGAGATTGCACCAGCAGCAGCAGGGGGGCTCTGATTCTGAGTCGGGCTCTGATGATGATGATGATGATGATGATGATGATGAGCTACTGCCTGCTGATGAGGACGAAGAGGAAAAAGAGGCAGAGGGATTAGCTCCCCCTCCTCCCGGGTTCCCTACCGCTCAAGCAGCTCTCGAAGATCCCATCGTCGATTTAGCATTGGCTACAGGGGAGGACAAGCTGGTAGAGGAGGAAGAGGACGCTCCATTGCTATGTGTAGTCTGCCCGAGCAAGACTCTCAAGAAGGGCAAGATGTTGCAAGTCCACTTGGGATCCAAGGTGCGCTGTCTTTCTCTCTCTTTCGCTCTCTCTCTCTCTGTCTCTTCATGGCCAATATTAACAATAATACCACACAGGACCACAAACGTCGACTCACGCGTTTCCGCTCGCACCTCACTTCGGCCGATTTCCCCCCTTCCGACCTCGAGATGGACGCCCGTTCCGTCTCGTCCCAACTCGACGCCTTGGTCCTCGCTCGTCTCTCCCTCCAAACCCAACTCGGCGGCTCGGCTTCCTCTTCCCTTCCCATCCCCTCGGGCACCGCGCCAACCGAGGAGGAATCCAAAGTCGAAGCTACTTTGACGGAAGCTGAGCGATTGAAGCTTGAGGCCGAGAAGGAGGGGATTAGTAAGAGGCAATTATTGAGGGAGAAGAAGCATCAGAAGGTGGCGAGTCAGAGGCAGGCCAAGAAGGAGAAGAAGGAGAGGTTGAAGCTCAGGGCTGAGAAGAAGGGGGAGCAAGTGCCGTGAGTTCAAAGGGGGCCTCGCTTATTTGACTGTCTTTGCGGGAGTAGGAGCTGACTTTCCCTCCCTTGCTTCCTTTCCCTCCCTTCCCTCCCTCAATCTCCTCGTTCGACCAACATTCTCTCTCCCTCTCCCCCTTCCTCTCCTCCCTCCACTCCTCTCTCCCCTCTTCCCTCTCTCTCTCCCACTCACCCACCACCCTCACAGCAAACCCCTCAAACCCACCAAGTACAAAACCCCCTACCAACCTCCCAAACCCACCAAAGAAGAAATCGCCCAACGTCAAGCGTTGAAAATCGCTAAACGTGAGGCCGCTGCCGCTGCTGGGGCTCTCGCAGCTGGGAAAGAGGAGGAGGTGGGGGTACCAAAAGATGAAGTCGAGTTGAAGAAAGAGGGGAAAGTGGATGAGAAGAAGGGTGGGAAGAAGACGACGACGACGACGCCCTCGGCTTCCAAATCCACTTCGACTCCTTCCAAACACTCCACTCCTTCCAAACTCTCCACTCCCAAACCCTCCTCCTCCACCCCCTCAACATCCACATCGACATCAACCTCGACAAAACGCAAGCAACCCGATACGCCGAGCTCGGGGGGCAAGGGGAAGAAGCCTGCCACCGCCGCCAGCACCAGCAAGGAGAATGGTAGTGCCAAGAAGGAGTCGGGGAGTAGTATTGCGAGTGCGAGTGGGAACAAGTTGAAGAAGATGAAGGCTTGAGGTGGAGGGAAGCGCCGAGGGGAGAGGGGATGGGGAGGAGATCGTGTAGCTGCTGTGCGATGAGGGGAGCGAGTGGGCAGACTCTGTATCATTGTGTGACTTTAGCTCTCGAGAGTCGGGTCGTGTCCCGTACGAGGTTGCGAGTGCGAGAGCGAGGTTGTGAGCAGCCTGGGAAAACGAGCAGCTAAAGAGCGCCGAAGCGAGCGCCGACTTTCAGCAGAGCGAGACGAGTAGTCGCGAGTGCAAAAAAAAAAACTCGATCTCTCATGCTGAAAAGGGTACATAACTCGAGGTTCTATAAGTTCACCCGATTCACTTCTCGCCCCCTCTCCAACAAGAACGCGCTGCTCGAGGCTCGAGGCTCGACGCGTCTGAGCGCTTCCCTTCCCTTGTCCTCCTCCTTCGCTCGTCTCTGGCTCCTCTCGCTTCAAAAAGACACGGCTCAACCATCGAACTCAGCGTACCAAACCAAAATCCCCTCTTGACCCGCCCTCTGCGCTGCACCGCCCTTCTCACTCCCCTCCCCTCCCAGCAGCGCGCGATGCATCTCCCCCTGCACCCTTCCTCCTCCTCCTTCTCCTGCTCTTCTCCAGCCCCAGCCCCAGAACAACCCCCACTAGCCTGGCTCGATGCAGAACCTTTCCTGATTGAACTACAAGGATCCTTGGAGTTGCCCGGCAGGGCGGGAGTGGAATTGAGCGAGGGGGAGAGGGAGGGGATAAAGGTTGGGTGGGTTGATTTGAGCAAGGTGAGTTTGATTGGATGGTGGAGTGCGATGGGGTGCTGGTGCTGGGTGCTGGGGAGAGCAGCGAGGGGGTTAATGGGGATCCAGCTAAGCTAGGGAGACGCGTCGAGCGGGCGGGAAAGGCGGGCAGGCGCTCGAGGTGCAGCGAGCACACTTGAAAAGAAGAGGAGAGGGAGCAGCGTTTTTCGCACCTCTTCGCAACTCTTCCGAACACCACTCACAGCTCCCCCTCCCCGTTCCCATCTCTCACTCAATAGCTCGCTAACCCCCTTCGCCGAACCCCCGCTCCCTCGCTCGCTGGCAGACAAAACCTCTCCTCCTAATAGCCCACCACCGCCTCGAAGGGAGTATCATAACCCTCCCTACACCCTACGCCATCCTCCGCACCACACCCGCCCCTCTACGCCCCCCCTCCAAACGAGCTCGTCTTTCATCGTCCTCCTCCTCGCCCGTCAAACCACCTCCAACGACACAAGAACAAGAACAGCTCCTCGAGGAGATGGACGAAGGGGATAAACCGAGGATTGAGATTGTTGGGTTGGTGAGGAGGAAATTGGTGTTTAGTAAGAGGCCCGAGATGATGGTTACTGAGGCTAGTGGTGCGGGTGGGGAGTGAAGGAGCTGTAAGGCTTGAGAAGAGGAGGAGGGGGAGAAAAGAGAGGAGATGGAACCGTATTGTATTAGTGTTAGCTAGCCCGACTGTGGGAGAGTTGAGGAGACGAGAGCATCGGCGAAGAGCGCGCGCGACTCCGAGGGAGAGCCGAGCTCCGAAACGTGGAGGTCCTCCCTCGCCAGCTCCTACGGGTTTGTCGCTGCACCAGGACACTCACATACAACTTCAATCCGCTCATGCTCGCGAGTTCGACATCCGCCAGAGCTGGGAGCTGCCTCGTCGTCACCTTAAAGCCTTTGAGCTCGGCGCGAGAAATACAAGTCAACGTGACCGCAGTACTGACCCACTTTGCTGCACCAACACTAGGAGTGGTGACGTGGCAAATGGTGACGATGATGTCCTGATCCTCTAGCAGTTGACAGGTGCTGCCAGCCAACAAAAAGAGACTCGTCGCCGAGCGTCCGAACTAGGAAGTCAGCTTCGGGCTTGCTCCTCACCGCAAGCTATCCAAGGGTAGCGGTCAGTGCGGATATACATCCCTGGGGCATCTTCGGCCATCGCCTGCTCTTCAGCAAGCGCTTGACCGCGGATATGAGACGCTCGGCGCTGCTCGGCTAGCTTCGTCTTGTGCTTCGATAGACGAGACCAGTTACAGACGCTACTAGGAGAGGAGAGAACACTTCTCAAACTCTCATAGAGCGCTCCATGGAACTGCATCAACCTGACGAGGACGGTCTCCGACCGCGCTCGCCGAGTCGAGATCGCGTTCGGAAAGCAACGCTCCGAAGCCGACGAGCAACTCTACTCAGGCAGAGTAAGCTCGAATGCAGTGTTATGCATTCGAGGATGTAAGCCCAGGCTCTTCGCTCTTCGACATCGCGATGACCATATCTCTCTATCTGACGAGATCCAATCGCCGAGGTGAAGGTGCGTCGATGCTCTTTGATGTCCGCTGCAGCATCTTCGCACTTCCGGGCGGGCGGTGAGAGAGTGCAGCTGTGACCGCTCGCTCACCGGGCACTTCAGCAAGCTCACTTGAGAGCACGCCGAGCCACACCGGAGTCGAGGAGAACGAGATCTGCCGCTGCGCCGAGAAGTCTCTAGCTTCTACGAGCCGTTCTGGTGACTCGAGCAGGACCCACACCTCGCCAGCGGGGCATCGTAGTAGTGATCTAGATTCGGACTCTTTCACTAGCCAGCATCAGCCTCTGTGAGGGCAGACGAACCTCTGCACCGGCTCCTCGCGCTCCTCGAGGTGAACCGAGCGCTTTTCTCAGCATACTCAAACTCATCGCGTTCTCGCTCGTTAGCAAAGCGCCTGGCGAACGCCCCTCTCAAGCGGGAGAAGCGCCCTTCTGGCTTGAGCGCGAGCGCGACCGGCTTGAAGGCTTTGGAAACGGTCCGCTCCTCTGTGTTACTCTTTTGTAGCTCCTGCGCTCAAGAAGCCATCTCACCGTTGCAATATTAGAATCGAATCCCAGCGAGCCCAAAGCCAGCGGAGTACGCGCCAGAGGAGCAGGTGTTGAGAGCTCGGCGAAGGCAAGCCGCCGCTTGCAGCCCACTTACCGAGCCAGGGAAGTCTGAATAGCCGCCTAGCCCTGTGAGACGCATTGCAGGTCACACTCCTTATACCTCTCAGCCCTTGCTTAAGCGATGCAAGCGCCGAAAGGTGAAGAGCGCGAAAGCCGAGCTCGGCGCGGCTCAACCTTCTGGTCCTCAGCGCTCATACCACGGTAACAGCTCGTCAACAGCTGGGCTCAGCAACTTCACACACACTTCATGTGTAGAGCTAGTTAGAAACCCCCCATGAGCGGCGTTAGACCCCAGCTCAGAGACACAGCCGAGCCAACTCGGTCTCTTTGAGGACGAGGAGCGCTCTGCAGCCTGCTCCTGCGAGTCGAACCTTCTTGGGCGACAGGGAAGTACATTCCCTCATGACAGTAAGGTGATCACGAGGAATCATTACCGAACCTTTAGGTCGGTTCTTACAGAAATTTCCATTTCTGAAATGGGAGGGGGTCCTCAGAACAAAAGCATCGAGCTGATGGAAATTCATCTAGGCCGCCGCAGCGAAGGCCCATTTCTCTCAGTCACATGAGGCAAAGCTGAGCAGCCAGCCAGTCTTCCACACCACACCTTCACCACACCTTCAACTCTACTCCACACCATTACCAAGAGCCTGATTGCCCCCCGGGAGGGGGGTGCGCGAGCGAGCGGAGCGAGCGCGCCCCTCCGAGCCCTCCTTGCCTACTTGCTCGGCGCTCACGGCTTGCTCTC
>MWVB01000115.1:0-50345 GCA_003054985.1 Leucosporidium scottii
GTACTCTCTAGCATACTCCCAGAGCTCATGTCGTCGTCTTGCTGCTGCTGAAATCCAGCTGGGCTAGCGAGAAGCGCTGTGGACGTGAGATGCGTCAGCGGGCGACTTCCTTGCAAGGCTGCATCACGTACAATGAGGGTCCAACGGCTTGGCTAGAGTAGACATAGCAGTAAGAGCTCGATCCTCCGGCGCGTTGAGAAGCAAAGAGCGAGGCAGGAGGGAGAGAGGCAGCGCGCGGCTGTCGAGCTCGTCGCTCTCCAAAGAGGGGCCAAGTCCGACCTGTTACACGGCGGAAACGAGAGGAAAGCTGTACAATGGTAGTAGATCTTCACTCCAATTGCATTCGTATCGCTGCTGGCCTTGCTCAGCTCGCTGAGCCCATTTCGGCGTTCGCGCAGAGCCGTCTTCAAGCCCGAAAGCATCTCCGGGAGAGCTTGAGCATCAGGTAGATCATGTTGAGTGTACGGTCGCTTTGACATCGCCCCTTCGCCGCCTAGAAGATGCCACTCGCGAGCCGGCGAGTACTAGTCTTTCTCGCTCGGCGCTCGCTTTATCTCTCGTTTGGTCGGCCGTCAAGCTGGTCGAGCCGCGAAGGGAAACAATAATGTCGGTCAGTCATTAGCCTCGCCTATACGATAGGCCCGCGATCACACCGTTCCCTGCGGTGGCCGACTGACCCTCCCCGCGGTCGTCTCCCCTTTTCCCTCCGACTGATATCATACCACCGGGCGTGCGAGACGCCGCCGCGAGAAGAGTAGTAGTGTATATAAGAGCGCGTGTAGAGATTATGAGCTCTCGGTGAACTGTGTGATGGCAATGAGTGAGCTCAAGTTTGGCGGAGAATGGAGGAAACGACTCACCCTGAGGATGAAGTTGATGACGATAGCGGCGAGGAGGGCAATGCAAAGAACGGTAGGACCTGTCAGAACGTATGAGGTGGTCGAGCTGAGGCGAATCGCGATGCCCGACGCGGAGCGACGGGTTGTCGACGAGCAGAGCATGATAATGCTCGGCTCGCCCGACAAGCGTGCGTTTCTACAAGTTTCTCGGCACGAACGAAGCGTGGGCGCCGAGCTTTCTGCTCCAAGAGGACGAAGGAATATCAAAACGGGTTTTGCACAGAGGGGAGGGGGATCATGACTTCTTTGGGTATTTAAGCGCCGTCCTTGCTCGTCTCCGCCTCTCCTCTACAGCTCCGCTGCCATGCTCAAGCCAGCCACGAGCAGCTCCTTGTCGTCCTGGGAAGTCGTTCGAGATCAGCAGGCTGGCGCAGAAAGAGAGAAAGAACAACGTACAGCTTGGTCGGTGTAGAAGAACCATTCGTCGTCGTCCTGCATCGTCAGTTTGAACGAGTTGGGCATCGACGCTTCCTCGGGGCTGTCGGTGATGCGCTGAACGTTCTTGGGCAGTGGGATCGTGTCGACCGCCTTGGTGGTATCCTGTTGAAAAGAAGAAGGTCAACAAGGCGCGAGAAGAGTGGGCGAAGAAGAATGCTCACCAACTCGCTCTTGTAGAGGGAGAGGGTCATCCCCCGAAGCTCGAACCACCGCCGCCGCCAGAGCATCGAAGCTCCCCCTTGCACCGAGACTTGGCCCTTGAGCATGATCTCCCCCGTTGGCTTGAGGTCGGCAAATCGTTGCTGCAGCTCGGCCCTCTCCCTGAGCTTCTCCTCCGCTTTGCGCTTGAGCTCGGCCTCCTCCTTCAGCTTCTTCTCCAACCGCTGGCTCTCGACCAGTTTCTCCATCTCAATCTTGGCCAACCGGGTCCTCTCCTCTTCCTCCCTCCTCGCCTTCTCCTGCTCGGCCCGCTCCTTCTCCTCGGCACGTCGCTGCTCCTCCCTCCTCAACCTCTCCGCCGCTTCCCTCCTCGCCTTCTCCTCCCTCTCCAACTGCAACCGCTCCGCCAGCTCGAGCTTCTCCCTCTCCCGTCGCTCATACTCCCACTGCGCCCGCGCATCCTTCTCCGCCGCCTCCCTAGCCCGCTCGGCAGCTTCCCTCTCGCGCCGTTCCCTCTCCAATCGAGTGGCGTCCTCGCGCTCCTGCTGCTCCCTCTCCCGCTTCGCCTGTGCCAGCTCATGCGCCTCACGCTCCCTCTGCTCCTCGGCCGCCTCGCGCTGAGCGACCTCGTGAGGAGCGGCCGAGCCATTCACCGCCGCAGGAGCGACAGCGGGAGCTTCCTCCTCCTCATCGTCGTCAAGGCTCGAAGAGAGCATGGCTTGTGCCAAAGCGTGCTCGTCGGAGGGCGAAGCTCCTCGCTCCCGAGTCTGCTCGCGCCATTCGTGCTCCGGTCGAGGGCTGGTGCTGCTCGGAGCAGACGTCGAGGGGCCGACATGGCCGTTGGTGGTGGGAGCGGCGATGGGGGGAGGGGCGAAAACTTCTGGTTGGAAGGTTTGAGAGCGCTGGGATGAGCCTGAAGGCTGGCGGGGCTGCTGCTGGCGGAAGTGAGCGAGGTCGGGGGAGTTGGGCCGAGAGTTGCTGGCCGACTGGGGAGGGGAGAGCGAGCGCTGGTTGCCAGGAATAAGTCCGGGCATACCACCATTGGGGATGGGGGAAGCTGGCTTTTCTGGGAGCGCGGGAGGACGCCCGTCGTCGGCTGGAGGGGTGCGCTGGTAGGGGCCGTTTAAATGGGAAGAGGCGGCGGGGGAGAAGGCGGAGGTCTGCTGGGTCATGGGAGAAGCTGGGACGGATCCCTGTCCGTCGAGACGGAGCTTGGAGCGGATGGCGACGAGGTTGAAGTCGGCGGGGGAGGAAGCGGTCAAGGTGGCATCGTGCTGCGAAGGCGAAGCCTGTCAGCGGGCGCAGAATCTGGGCGGAGATCTCTTGAACTCACCCCGAAAGCTGCTCCGACTGCCCTCGAGTGCACCAGAGCTCGAGCTGGGATGCGAAGGGGATCAGCAAGCTCAGGGAAAGCATGCAGGCGCCAACTCACCTCGCTGCACCCCACTGACGCCATCCTCGGGCAAGAAAGTCCACAGCAGCATCCTTCCGTCCATGTTGAGCAGTCCAAAGAGCACCTCCGGTAGCTGCAAGAAGAGCGAGCGTGAGCTGAGCGCGTTGGACGCAAGGGAAAGAGCTAGCGAACGTACCAGCTTGGTCTTGAGCTCTACCACGCCTTGCTCGCCCGTAGAATACAATGTGAGCTTATCCCGCGTTCCCCGATAGCCCAAGGTTAGCCTGAGAGCAGCGAAAGACGAGTTAGCTCGAGAAGAGCGAGCTGTGCTGCTCTTGAGCAAGCGCCTGGTGCGAGCTGTGGACGTACCAGTCGGTGAGAGAGTCGCCGCGCACTGTCTCGTACGCCGAATAGGCGCTACCGTCCAGACTGACAGACATGTCGCGAGGTCGACGAAGAAACGAGAGCGGAGGCAGAAGAGCAAGGACCCCCCTTCCTCGCGCGCCCTTCAACCCAGACCGAATGATGGTCGAGGAGCTGTTCGACTGCAAAGGGCAGGAAAGGGATATGCAAACCTAGCCGGGGCTCGCCTTGCTCGATATCGCGATGATGCTGCAGAATGGGACTCCTTTCGGCTCTCGCTCTTCGACACCCCTCCCAAGCTCTCCCATTTGATGTCCAACGGCTTCAATCCGTTCACTGCTATCCAGACTAGTTACCGGTAAACACACACAGCTCAAAACCGCCAGAGTGAGGCAGCGTAGAGCTCGCAAAGCCCGAGTTCGGCGCTCGGACGAAGTCGAGGAGCTCCTTGTAGCGCTCCGCCGAGGCGACCGTGTTGTCAATGAAGACGGTGGCTCCAATCCTGAGGGCAGGAAGAACGATCTTGAGGGTAGGAAGGGCGAGAGGTGACCAGATGTCGAGGAGGAGAGCGTCGACCGAGCGTGGGGGTAGGGCGAGAGCGGGTAAGGTCATCAGCAGGTCGCCTTGGAGGAGGTTGAGGGGTGTAGGTCGGGACCCAAAGCCTTCCTCTACATGCTTCAGGGCGATCACCGCTTTGTGGCGCTCATTCTCCGTGCCGACGACGAGGGAGGGGAAGGCCGAATGGCTCGGCGGCGCTACGGCTTCATTGTCCAGCACGGCGGCGAGGAGCCAGAGCAGCGAGACTCCGTGTGAGGTTCCAGCTACGGGATGGGCGAGTGTTCAGCTCCATGCAGATGCCTAATAGCTGAACCGCGGCCTGACTCACCTTCGACGACTCGGCGGGCGCCCATAGCTCGCAGGATCAAGTACATGTCCCTATGGGAGCGGTCAGCAGGTATTTCTGCTGTATCAAGATGGTAGTCCCACTCACCTCGCCTTGTCTTCGTCAAGCGCTACGAGCTGGTCGGACATGCTCTCCTTGACGCCCTTGGGGTAGTGAGTCCCCCGAGCGTGCAACGCCTGTTCTTGCTCCAGTGACTGTTTCTGCAGCCGATTAACGAGCTTTCGAAGCTGCGGACGAGCAGCGAGAACGTGAGGTGTAGACATGGTGATGATGGGGGGACGAAAGCGAGCGGGGGCGGCTCAGCTCTCTCAAGAGCTCTTCGCTTTCCCCCACTTGCATCGCTTCTTCGCCCGCCAACTGTCGTGCTACAGAGGAATGGAATCGTCCCCTTGGGCTTCTGCAGAGGATGATTTCCCTCTGCCTCTGCCTCTGCCTCGACCACCCTCGCCGCTCCCGAGCTTTGGGTCAACATCGCCCGTTGGCGCTTCTGGCGGCTGGGGAGACGAGGGTGGATGGGGTACAGCAGTAGATGACTACTCGACTACCTCGACCGCTGGATTTGGCGTTTCAGCAGCAGCAGGAGGACTCGAAGAGACTACCGAGGACCTTGACGTCGTCGAGCCAGCGCCAACATCGCCAGTAGGCTCTTACGGTGGCGGCTGGGGAGGATCAAATTCGCCTCCTGGCCACTTTACCGACCTACATCCCAAATCACCTCCACTCAAACCAGCGGCACCAGCAGACACCACTCCACGCCCGCCGTCTCCACCTGGCTTCGCTCCCTCCCCTCCTCTCTCGCCTGTAGCTCGTCCAGCTTCCCCTCCAGCGTTGTCACCAGCAGTAGAAGACCCGCCGGTCGAAGCAGAAGACGATGGCAGAGGCTGGGGAGGGTACGGCTCGCCCGAGCTGCCGCCGATTGCGACTCTCAAGGTCGACGAAGCGGGATCACCGACCGAGACGAGGAGCAAAGGATGGGGCGACGACGAGTGGCAGCCACCAGAGATTCCTGCGCCGCTGCCCTCGTTCGGCGATGCGTTTGGTGGGCCGAGACGGGTGGACGACGATGAAGACAAGGAGGAGGGGTGGGGTGGGGGGCAAGCTGTACCGAGTTGGAGCTTGCCAGGAGCGGAGGGAGCTTCTCGACAGGAAGACGGAGAGGAGAGCTGGGAAGGGGAAGCTTCGCAGGGCTTGAGGAGGGGCAAGTCGATCGTAAGTCTCTCGCGTCCTGAGAACGCCGAAGCTCTGAAGCTGATCCTGCTGCTATTTCACAGCCTGCTGCACTCGTAGACGGACTCAAGGTCGAATCTCGTCAATTCGCCCAGTCGACGTGGCCCGTGTCGCAAGAGAGCTGGGGGCAGGGTGGATTTCAAGAGCAGTCGAGTGGAGGGTGAGCTGTTTGCTTCGGTCGAAGCTCCCCTCGCATCTCCTCATCCGTTTTCTAACCTCCAGATCTCTCCTCACCAGCCTCATGGAACCTCCAAACCTCCCGCCGCCATCGCCGACCTCCTCCAACCCTCCCATCACCAACGACACCCCCCTTCCTTCACTCTTCAAGCTCACGCCGACTCTCTTCCCCAAATTCCAAAGCGGTCTCACTCAGACGGCCGCTCGATCCGCCGAGACGCTCAAGGGAACCTCCTCGACCGCCTACCGCAACGCTCGCTTCGGCCAGCGGAGCGCCTCCGGTCGAACC
The DNA here is from genome assembly GCA_003054985.1 of Leucosporidium scottii. NCBI lineage: Eukaryota > Fungi > Basidiomycota > Microbotryomycetes > Leucosporidiales > Leucosporidiaceae > Leucosporidium > Leucosporidium scottii. The sequence continues at coordinate 5,850 of MWVB01000115.1, forward strand.
TCCATCGAGGGCGAAAGTCAGACGGGCAGCATCCACGGCGTCAAAGGATACGCTGGAGACGAGTTTGACGTCGATGCTCCTGGTGTAGCCAAGCCCACCAAGAGCTCGTGGTGGGGCGCGAGCGGAGGGCAGACCAAGAAGGAGGACGACGGCTCGGTGGGTGTCCCCGACCCAGCGCAAGTCGAGCAGGAGCGCAACACCGAGTCCCCCGACCCTGCTCCCTCCGCCCTCGGTCGCTTGATCGGCCGGTTCAAGAGACCTACCAATAACCCCGTCACTCAAGCGCCTTCTCGACCGAGCCTGGAGCAGCAGTCCGAGCCGGAGGAGTGGAATCCACGAGACCTCGACGCCTTGGATGCACCTCCAGTCAGCAGAACCGCGCAGGCTAAGCAGGACGAGGCGGAAATGGGTGACGCTCTGGACGACTTCTTCGGCGACACGAGGAAGCGCTCGGGACGGCTGCCGACCAAGCCGCCGGTCGAGGAGTTCGGGGGATTGATGGGAGCGTTTGCGGATGCGCCGAGAAAGGTGTCTAAGCCGGTCGTCAAGAGCAAGAAGGCTCTCGACCCGTTCGACCCATTCGCCGACGACGAGGAGGAGGAGAGCCAAGTGGCAGCAGCGCCGGCCATGGTACCCAAGGTCATCAGTTCGCCTATTCGGTCATCTACCCCTCGAGTAGCTTCACCCCTCTCTCGACCTCTTACCCCCCAGTCGCCTCACCGGGCCCATCCCGAGGCAGCAGCCGCCGTCGCCTCCTTCCCCTCACCCCTCGCCGCTCCTCAAGCTCGAGGAGTATCCACCATCGCGACCAACTCTCTTGGAGACAGCGGCGACGACTCATTTGACGCCTTCTTTTCCTCGGTCGCCTCCTCGACCACCAAGCCCTCGAGCGCCCCTCCCCTCGTCTCGCCTCCCATCGTCCCGACTCTCTCTGCGCCAACTGCACCGCGCGCCAACATCACACAAGCACCACCGCGGATATCTACCCTCTCTCCTCCTCCCCGCGCGTCGACCATCTCCCCTCCCGCATCGTCAAGCTCGCCCCTCAGCGCCCTCGCGCCTCCACCTCCTCCTTCGCAGCCGCTCAACCGAGGAGGCTTCAACATTGCTCCCCCTCCCTCGGCTCCCCCTTCTCTACTTAACAACCAGCGTCACTTGGCGTACACCTCTGCCGCTCCCCCAGTCGTGGCAGCAGCGGCCCCTCGTCCTCCCCCGCCGAAGCCCACAGGCTCGGGCGCCCTGTCCAAGGAGGATTGGGCCTTCTTTGAGGCTTGAGTTGGATAGCATGCAGCAATACCAACATACTAGCATTGAGAATTGCGAAAGATGTACGAGAGTCGAGTCTCTATTCGAAAAGCTCTGGTCTTCCCCCTCGCGCCCCGCCGAGAGAGACCCTTGTCCTTCTGCCTCAACTTGAAGCTTCTTTTCTCGCTCGCAACTCGCTTCGACTTCGCGCAGGATGGAACACGACACAGCTACCACTGCACCAGTAGAACGTCGAGCTTCCCCTCCATCTGAAGCAGAGCAGGAAGCTCCCGCCAACGCAGGTAAGCTTGCTCGCTCTCCGCCCGGCGCGCGTGCGCTCTTGGGCTCGCAGCTGACGTTCGCTTCTTGGCTCGTGCAGCTACAGCAGGACGAATGAAGAGGAATCGAGATGCTGCCATGGGACCAACTACGCCTCGTGTACGTCCTCGAGCTGCTGCTCCTGCGTTATCTTCCAACAACAGCTCACCGCTTGCCTCTCGATGCTCTCACGACCTACAGGGTGAGGCTGAAGAGTCCAAAGTGATCGGAGGACTTACACCACTAGCCAAGAAGGGGTACGTCGCTTCGCCTGCAGGAAAAGTAGCGCTGAGAGCCGGACAGCAAACGGTCAGGTGGGAGGGGGGAGGAGAGCCAGTCGCTGACCCGTCTCGCTTCTTCTACAGGCGTACACAAGGCGAGAGCAAGGAGCGCAGCAGTAACGACGAGCACGAAATTGGCTCCGACGTCGATTCTCAGCCAGCAGACGACGAGGAACTGCCCAGCGGCGGCGACAGCACGACGGCCACGGCGGCGCGCGGTTCGACCACTCCTCCACGAGCTGCTGGACTCGAGGGCACCTCGGCACCACCTACACCGGTTCAAGGAGGGGACGAGAGCGTCGTCTTCCACGCCAAGGAGGGCACCGAGACCAAGAACATTCGGCAGCGAGTCGAGGCACTCGAATGGGAGGATGCCGGCAAGGGAGGAGCGGCTGCTCCTGGCAAGGTTGCGGCGCCGGGAACTGGAGATGATACCGAGATTGCCGAGGCTGCTGCGCAGGTGGCCGAGAGCGCCGAGATGGTGCAGGGTGAGGAGAAGAAGGTCGAGGAGGAGCAACAGGACGTCGAGATTGCCAATGTGGCGGATGAGGTGGCAGGCTCGGCGGCCACATTGGCCAAGGGTGACGACAAGGAAGAACAGCGGGACGTCGAGATTGCCGATGTCGCTGCCGAGGTAGCTAGCTCGGCGAAGAAGGTCGAAGGCAAGGACGAGAGACTCGCCGAGGTTGCTGCAGAGGTCTCGGAGTCGTCAAAGGTCGTTGTCGAAGAGGAGCCTGTTGCGCCAGCACCACCGGCAGTCCAAACCGTGAGTCCTACGCCCGCCTTCCTCATCGCGCTCGAAGCTGACCTCGGACTTTACTCGCCTTTGCAGTCCTTCTCGGCCTTCTCTTCTTCGGCGTCGCCCTTCTCCTCATTCTCCTCTACCGCATCCCCCTTCGCCGCCGTTCCCGCGCCATCACCATCTCGTACCGCCGATCAGAAGCCCAAGTCCAAGTCGACCTTCGGCGCAGCTGCAACTCCCCTCGCCTCTTCCCCTGCCCCTCCCGCCCCCTCCCTCCTTCTCGTACCTCTCACAGCCCCATTGCTAGCACCTCGGCCACTCCTGCGCCCGACACGCCCAAGGCCGCTCCCGCCAGCTCTCTCCCGGCATGGACCAAGTCGGGCGCCGCCCCTTCCACTCCCTTCGGCAAGTCGACCTCGGCTCTCGGCGGTGCTTCACCTTTCTCGGCCTTCGTTGGAAAGAGCGGCTTCGCTGGCGCAGGGACCAGCACGCCTGGCTCGGGCTCGGGATTCGGATCCTACTCGGCTGCCACCGCTTCGCCCTTCGCTAGCGTGTCGACCAAGGATGTGCTGAAGGAGGCGGAGGACAAGGGAAGGAAAGTCGGCGAAGCAGAGGAGGAGGACCCGGACAAGCCGGTGTTCAAGGAGCAGGAGGGTGAGTCTTCGATCCCTTCGCTTGCAGTCGCCCGCCAAAACTGACCAGTGCACTCCTGCACAGTCGTCACTGGGGAGGAGGAGGACAAAGTGCTGCATTCAGTACGGAGCAAGCTGTTCGTAATGCAGGATGGCGCTTGGGTCGAGCGAGGAACTGGTCTACTCAAGCTCAACGCGACCAAGGACGGCGACAAGACCGGCGCACGATTGGGTGAGCTGTCTCCTCTCTTTCCCTCTTCGCCTCTTGTAGCTGACACCCTTCACCTGCTACAGTCATGCGCGCCGACGCTACCCACCGCCTGCTCCTCAACGCGACCCTCTTCTCCAAGTTCGTCATCGAGGTCAACCAGGAGAAATACGTCCGCTTTGCCATCATTGAGGGTACCGAGCCTATCAGCTACATGCTACGGGTGCGTCTCTCTCCTCCTCCGCCGTTCGCCTCCCTCGCTGACCTCTTCTCGGCGGTACAGCTCTCCGGGCCCGCCAATGCGCAGACCCTCGTGCAAGCCGTTAGAGATCGTGTCGCCTTACTTTGAGCGTCCTGTTTCCTCCCTCCCCATCTTCCTCTCTTGGATTTTCGGACGTCCCTTCGCTGTCTTCCGTCGACTTGCCCCCTTCCACCTTCCTCTCTTCGTCTTCGACTCGCTCTCCCCCTTTCCGACTACCTCTCTTCGTCGCTCTGATATGCAAAGAATCTCGCTCGTTATGATAGCTGGCAAGTTGGCGTCGGAGAGCAGCTCTCAGTCAGCAGCGAAACGGGGATCGTCTCTCTGGCGACAAGAGCGGGCTGAGCTGTTTCAACGATATCATTAATTCGATAAAGCTGTCCTTCACACCCTCACCCTCTTGAACACGCCAACCTTGCCCAGCTCGGCCCATCGCACCCGAATCTCCTCCACCGAGTGCACCAGGCCCTCCTCGCCGCTCGGCCCCTTCACTACCGTCGACGACCTAATGAAAGTAATCACCGCACTCGTCCATCCCGGATTGACAAAGCCCGAGAGAGCGACTCGACCCGCACCCGCCACCGCTCCAGTCTCCCACCGAGGAATGTCGGCGCTGGAGGAGCGAGGGTCGGAGGGGTCGTAGGCCGACCAGCGGAGAAGGTCGGCGTTGCTCACGCTGGGAATGATGCCGAGGGAGGTGGAAGGCGAGGAGAGGGAGGCGGTAGAGGGAAGGGTGAGGGGAGGAAGCACGGCGGTCCAGGAGGTCTGATGGTGAGAAAGGTGAGCGAGAGCGCTTGTAGGAGAGCGAAACGTCGTATTACTTGACCTGAGGGAACGTTGCTATCGCCTGTAACCTTGGTGAAGTCCATGACTCGGTTGTAAGTATGAGTGTCGCCTTCCTCGGCGTTGGGATCCTCGAGGGCGAGCTGGAGGCTGAGATAGCCAAACTCGAGGCCATGACCGCCGTAGGTGCCAACCCTGGATGAATTTGGAGATGACGGGTCAGCGCTCAGTTGCATCAAGCGAGCACGAAGGAGGGGAACTCGGCGCACCAGACTCCTTCGAGGCTGGCGGCATCAATCTCGTCGTCGTGGGATGCTGAGGATACGTCGCTGTACGAGAGAGATCTTGAAGGCGGCTTGATGGGGTAGAATTCTTCGCCTGCGGAAAGAGTAAGGTGAGGTCAACGAAAGCTCGGCGAGGGAGGCGTCGAGTCGAGAAGCTCACGATCTGTGCGAACGATCTCTTCGCCAACGAAACGCTCCTCCGCAGCAGGTACTCGTTGAGTAGGGATACGAGGGATGCGGAAGACGAAACCCTGTAGGAGAGGGAGGAGAGTGAGCCCCGTGATATCTACAGTCGTCAAGCGAGCAACTCACTCCCGGTCCACCAGCGTCAGCGTTGGCTCGCAGGACTGCCACGCCTCCGCCTGCTTCTGGATCCTCTTCGCCTCCATTCCACAGCACCGCCGGACCACCGTTGGCTCCAACGCCTCGATGCCGCCTCGGCGCCTCATCTGCGAGCGCTTGCAAATCGGGCGAGGAGGGACTGGCGACGGAAGGGAATGAACCGGGAAGGGAGGTCGGGTCGTAGAGTCGTCTGATCTGCAGGCTGAAGCCCGAGATGAAGCCGAGTGATCCAATCGCCAGTGATGCTCCTTCACGCGAGTCACCGAGGACTGGCCGTTTTTTCCCCCGCGCGGTGAGCCATTCGTCGAGTCCTCGGAACGCTCCTTGGACTCGGTCGCTCTCGCCGTAAAGGTTTCCGACGCCTACGAGCTCCTTGGTTGGCCATGGAAGCACTGGCGTCCGCCCAGTGAAGAGCGAGTAGAGGTTGTTGGCCTCGGTCCGTCGTCGCTGCTCCTCTGACTGCTGATCTGAGCCGACCTTGACTTCCCTCTCCGTCGACTGTAGTCTGAGCTTGATCGTCGAGCTGAATTGACTCGGCGAAAGACTCGAGTGAGGGGTGCTTGAGAGGAGGGCGCCGGAGTGCTCGGTGATGACGAAGAGGGGTAAGAGCTCGTAGCGAGGCTCGAGGAGGTCGACGGAGAGACCGGAATCGGGGTTGGAGGATCCAGGGCCTCGACGAGGGACGACGTACGCCGTACGAGAGATGTCGAGGGTGCAGCCTCGAGGAATAGTCGCCAGTGGATGGTCGGGCTGAGAGAGAGCGTTGGAGGGGACGAGCTGGTGGGCGGTGAGAGTGAGGGTGGGCTCTGAAGAACTGTCGTGTGCTTTGAGCGAGGTGGTGAGGCGAATGATGCGAGATCTGAGTTGGAGGGAGGGTTAGCGGCGCCGAGCGGGAAGTCAGAGGGCAACGACGACTCACGTGTAGGGCGTAGAGCTCAGAAAGTAGCCCAAATGCTGTGATATCGGTAGTAGGAAGGTGGCTCTCTTCCACCAGAGCTCGTCATCCTGCGCCGTCTGCTCGCCCTGCTCGGCCGTGTTGCCGCTGCCCTCCACCTCCGCCTCTTCCGATTCGAGCGCTCTGCTTTGAGCGCAAACAGCCTGTACTATCTTCTTCCAAACGATCTCGCTGCGAGCGATGCTTCTGAGCGCTCGAGAGGTCGCTGCCAATCGAGCAATGGCTTGTGGGGAGAGGTGGTCGTCGATGATGCGAAGCAAGAGCTCTGGAGGGAGTGATTCGATGGGCGAGAGCGAGTCTGTAGGATTCGAGGCCATGTCAAAATCTTGAGAGGACCTCAAAGCGATCTGGGAGGAGCACAAGAAGCGCGAGCTTGGGCCGGGCTGCCTCTTGCCCTCTCCCGCCTCATCGCTCCTTCGCTCTGGCTTCGATTCGCCGTCTCATGTCTGCTCTACCTCAAGTCAAGCCAGCCGCTCTGGGCAAGGCTACCGTCAACAAGTCCAGCGTGCTCAACGATCCGCGCTGGGTGGAGCTCAGGAAGCTCGAGTGGACAGACGAGGATGGCAAGGATCGTTTATGGGAGGTAGCTTCACGCAAGACGACGAGCAAAGGTGGTATTGATGGTGAGTGCTTTCCCTTGCCCTGTACGGCAGCTTAATCTAACGCTCGCGTCATGCAGCCGTCGCCATCGCCGCTCTCCTCAAGCATCCGAGTCGCCCTCTCTCGATCCCCATCATCCTTCAATTCCGTCCGCCTGCTGGTGGAATCTGCGTAGAGCTCCCCGCTGGCCTCATCGACGAAAGCGAGTCGCCGGAAACCGCCGCCGTTCGCGAGCTGCTCGAGGAGACAGGCTACGGAGGGCCAGCATTCGAGGGCAGGATCAAAGTGAGGCGCTCTTTCAGGGGGAGAACATTGCAGAGGAGTAGCTCGCTGACACTACAGCCGTACAGATCGTCGAGTCGGGCGGAACGACGCCGTCGGATCCTGGGATGACCACAGCTAACATGAAGATGGTTACCATCGAGGTTGAGCTCAACGAAGGAGAGGAAGAGCCAAAGCCTCAACTTGATGAGGGTGAGCTCGGCACAGCCTTGCCGGCTCGGAGCTGTCGTTTGATCCTTCACCGGCTCGGCGCTGGCCTGTGCAGCTCCGATGCGCTTTCTTTGGCACTCTGTGCCCTTGCTGACCCTCCATTTTCACAGGAGAGCACATTGAGGTTCGCGTCACGCCCCTCAAGGAGCTCTACGCTCATCTGCAGGCCTACGAGAAGCTGGGCTACCACGTTGACGCTCGCCTTCACGCGTACGGTACGCTGCTACATCTCCAACCTCGTTGAGACGACCGCCTGACGTCTCCTTCTTCACTCACAGCCGCCGGCATCGAGTTTGCTCAGCGTTACCTGTCCTGAGGCTCTTGCAATCGCACCGAAGCAGTCTCCTCCCCTCGCTCTCTTCGCGGCGGACGGAGAGCTCAGATCAGACGGGACTTTTCCAACGAGATATCAAGCTACATCGACTATCCGATACGTCGCTCCTTCACTGCTTCTCATGCTCGGAGTAGAAGAAGTCGGCCGAGACCTGCGAGTCGGGTCAGCGCTGTTGCTCTTTGAATTTGAGCGTTCACGAGCGCGGAAAATACTCGCCAGGTCAAGCTTGTTGTTGCGCACAAACTCTTCGATGGGGAACTTCTCCCTCTTGATCGTGTTGCCGGGCAGTTCGACGCCCGAGTGGTGGCAGGCTTCGTAGGGGAGAGGCTCCCTGTAGCTGCTCAACGTGAGGAGAGTCAGCGTACTTCTCTCCATCTCCGTAGCAAGATTACGACCTACAGCAAGAAGACAAAGCGATGAGCGCCAGTGCCGACTTCGGGGGAAGGGCAGACGTAGGGGGCGAGGGAAGGGAATTGAGGTCCTCCTTCGGCGAACAAGCCGGTTTGACACCAGTGGAGGTAGGGAGCCTTGTTGGGCTTCTCGCGCATAGGAGCGTCTTGGTGCGCAGAGAAGAGATAAGAAAGACGAGAACAAGCGGTCTGTCAGCACTCGCCGAGCAAACACGAGGAACCGCCGAGAGGCCTAATAGCGCCGAAAACCACTGAAGAAAGGCTTTGAAGCTCACCAGCGTCCAGCAACAAAAGCGTGAAGACATGCGAAGGCCTTGCGGGGTTCTGCAGGGGACCGAAAACGTGAGCAGCGCTCATCGCCGAGCGAGCGCCTGCGCTTCGAGCGAGTCTCACTCACCCCAACGATCCAATCTACGGTAGGCTCCTTGACCGTCTGTTGAATGGATAGCTTGTTTCCCAACGAGACGTTTCCGCGGTGAGGGTAGATGATCTGAAGGGTGGCGGCAGGCTCAAAGTGCGAAGAGAGGTAGCGCGAGGGGAGGAGGCCCGCCTCTTTGAGTCTAAGCGGGGTCAGGGTGAGTAGGCGAGTAGCTGGAGAAATTCGGTAGGCTCACGGGTGAGTGATGTTGTGGAACGAGCCCATCAGACGGAGCGAATGAGCGGGGTGCGAGCGAGCGAGTGGTCGGAGAGAAAAAGCTGCTCGTCTCGCTGTCCGACCTGATTCCAAAAGCCGGCTTCGAAGCCAAGGTCTTTCGCTCGGAACCTTGCGAGGTAGAAATGCGAGGTAGAATTAGAGAGCGCTTACTTCGTACAGTACAGCACCTTTCGAGCTCGTATCTCGCTGCTGACTGCAGAACTCGGCTCTGTCTTCTCTCGGCTCGGCGTGTGGGCAGTGCTATTCGAATCCTTTGCTATGTTCGCAAGCTACTCCTCGGCTCTGAAGCTACTCCTTCGACTTGTCCTCGGCGTAGAAGAAGTTGGCGCCGACCTGTTGGCGAAGAAGAGGTCAGCCCTCAATCGCCGAGCTCGTCTCCCTCCGCCGAACGCTCAACTCACCAGCTCGAGCTTGTTCTTCGAGACAAAGTCTTCGATGGGAAAGTTTTTGCGTTCGTCCTTGCCCACGGTGAGCTCAGTGGCGCCCTTCTCGGCCTCGGTGTACTGCAGAAGAGAGCGGTTCGGCGGCGGAGAGCAAAGCGAGAGAGAAGGCGAGAGAGAAGGCGAGAGAGAAGGCGAGAGAGAAGGCGAGAGAGAAGGCGGAGGTGAGGTGACGATCAGCATCAAGAAGAGCGGTTTTCATGTGGTACAGCCACTTACAGCCAGCAGGACGTAGCGGTGCGGGCCCGTTTGAGGAGGAGGAGCAGGACCCATAAACTCGAGCTGAGGCTTAACCGAGAGGTCGGGCGTCGAAGAGATCCAGTGAGCGAAGGGCGCCCAAATCGGCTCTTGACGGGACTTGGCGTCTGGATTGCGTTGAGGTGCAGATGAGACAGAAGAGCGGGGAAGAGTCGGTCACCTCGGCGCCGAGTAAAAGGTCGGGGCTCGACTCACCGGGATCCATCATACAGATCACGTAGGAAGAGTCCTTGCTGCCCTCGGAATCCTGCAGCTCATCAGAGGGTCAGCGCCGCTGGAGCCCCACGCGAGCGGCGAGCGGGAGCAACGCACAACCTGCACGGAAGGAGCCTCCTGCGATTCGTTGATGGCGATAGTGTTACCAAGGTCGACAGAAGGTCCCTTGGGGAACTTGGCGGCGACCGAGACCGTGGGCTTGAAGGTGGAAGGGATCAGCTTCGTTCCGACGAGTCCAGCTTCAGTGAGGCTGTAGGAGAGCACGGGGCGTTAGCCTGTACCACTTGAGGGTATCCCACCATCCTACTCACGCTTTCAAGACGTGCTGCAGGCTCATGGCGGTTGCGAGGGATGTATGAGGAGCGAAAGAGGCAGATGACGCTGCTCATCCGCTCTCGCTCGCGTTGGAAGCTGTTGGAGGGCCCCTCTTCGAAACAAAAAATAGAGTACAAGTCATATTTGATGCTGTCTTGTAAAAGCTACTTTGGGGTAATGAATAGAGTAGCAACCTTGCCCCCTTCGCTGCACGTGACTTTCACCACTCCAGCTCCCTCTTCCTCTGCTTCTGCTCCCTCCCCTTCGACCCTCACTTTCACTCCGCCAGCGTACATCCGCTTTGAGTAGACGACGTCGAACTTGCCATCGTCGCTCGTTGTGAAGGTGCAGTCGTAGACGAGCGCGCCGTGATCCTCGGCGCTGGGTCCTGGGTCCGAAAAGTGCTCCGTTTGGAACGTCACGGTTGGCTCGAGTTGTCCAGGTGTTGGTCGGACGTAGGGAGCGTGTCCGAGCTGCTCGTGAAGATCGCGAGCTCTGTGAGGTGGGAACGCCGAGGGAGAGACGGTGGGAAAGCCGAGGGCGGAGCACGAGAGAAGGAAGGAGGTAGATGAGTCAATGTAGATCGATGGAAGTTTCTCACCCGTATACTTGACAACCTCCATCCTCACGCGAGCGTCTCGCTGTCCGAACAGGCCGACTCACCGGCCGATGCAGGAAGGAATCTCCATTGCGATCTTGTTGACCATGGCGGAAGGAATGGAGCCGTTGAGGGAGATCTTGACAATGTAGGTGACCTTGAGACCATCAGCTTGAGGCTTGAGGTGCCATCCCGAGACGGTGAGCGTCGCCCTCGTCTTGCCGGATTGCTCGGGCGCCAACTCGTCCTCCTGCACCGAGGTCTGAATGACGTAGATCTCCTGGTTCTCTTTGTCTGAGCGATAGTTGCGCTGTACTCCAACGATGTCGCGAGGGTAAACGATCCACGACAGGCCCTTCATGACCGAGTAGAAGGCGTAGGAGAGCCTGCACCGAGCACAAGGTCAGGTTGAGCTGGAGGGCGGGAAAGCGGCAAGCTCACCGGGTGTATCTCTGCAAAATCAGTCCCTGCTCAAATCGAGGATCCCATCTCTTGCGAAGGCCGGGCAGCTGGATGACGGCGAGAAACTGCGACGACCGAGATGAGCTCTTGCGACTCGTCTAGGGTTTCGGGACAGCTCACCTCGTCACTCGTCACGTCTTCAGCAACTACTGCCTCCCCCTTGACCGTCGGAATTCCATAAGAGTCCTGTTGTCGAGCACACGGCGCGGGCACGAGACGTGAGGGGTCAATTCTGAGCTCGTATAGGTTCCGAAGTGGAAGGCTCACCTCGGGATCAGGCTTTGAGTAAATCTGCACTCCATTCGTCTCCCCTTGATCGATCCAGCCTTCTGTCGAGGCCAGCTCCTCCTTGAAGAGCGCATAGGCCACCTCGAGCTCAGCGGTGTGCGGGCCGTCTGAGGGAGGGATGATGGCTGGAAGGGTGGGCTCTTCGATGGTCATAGCTGTGAGCGGTATCTGGTGCTCCGGCGTAATAACTGGAGTGGAGGAAAGACGAGAAGCGCGCTGAGAGACTCGAGAGAGGCTCGTGTAGGTGAGCGATGAGTCCTGGGAGGGGAGAGATGGGCCCGCGTGTGTTGTAGCGCGATTACGTCTGTAGCTGTAGGTAGCGGTGCGACTTTGAAAGCGAGCAGTGAGCGGTCGGAAGTCAACCTGTCAGGTGGGGCTGCGAATCGCTTCAGAAGGTCGCCGCTCGCCGGGCTCAGAAGAAGAGGTGTACAAAAGAGTCCAGATAGAGTTACTAGTAACAAGGAGCGGTAAACCAAGGACCTAAAAGCAATAAGCGCACAGAAGCACGAATTCCGAACCCTCCCCCTTTCTCGGCGACCCTTCCTCGACCCTTCCTCCGACCAATACCTGTAACACTCAATCCCAAGCTCTGACTACCTCGAGTCCAACCACTGCTGCGATCGAGCGACCATCCAAAGCGAGTTGTCGGCCGTCCAGAAAAGCCTCTCGATGGCCGACTTGGGCGTCCAACTCCGCTGGTCGCGCAAGACGACGGCCTGCTGAGCCGCCGAATACCTCACATGAGTATCAAACTCGTCGCGATGGATGCAGCCTTCCAAGACCTTGCCGACGTCCTCGGCGCAGGCCTCGAGCGTGCGCTGAGCGAGCGTGTTGGCGACCGAGCCTCTGCGGGAGGAGGAACGAGGAGGGTGGAGGGAGCCAGAGGAGGGCGCCGGTGACGTGTTGAGCGAGACGGCGATGGTGGAAATAATGCGCTTGGTCTCCTCCAGTAGGCGCTTGGCTTGCGAGTCGTTGCGGCGGGTCATGAGGAGGAGGGCGCGGGAGAGCATGTCCGAGCTGAGCAGCTCCATGCGACGGCGGACGATCTCGGGGGCGGAGTTGGGCTGGGAAGTGCGGCTACCTCCAGAGGGTGGGATTACGGTGATGGTGAGGAGGCAGGGCGAGTGGTTGAGGCGAGAGATGGTCTTGCCAGCGGCGGGGTCGCGGTAGGCGGCATTGACCTGCGAAGAGGGAAGAGGATCAGCTCAGTTCGTCCTCGAGGAAGGACAGTAGGCTACATACCTCGAAGAGGGGTACCTCGTCCGGCATGCTGTCGTACTCGTCGTCGTAGAGGTTGGACGGGCTGTAGTCGTCGAGGCTCGCCGCGCTCAATCCCTTCGAGAGGAAGAAGGCGTCGGTAGCCGTGCTGAACGCTGGCTGGTCGTGGTGCCTCTCCTTCTGTCCCGAGCTGTCGCCGTACCCAGCGAACCCCATCTCGACCTCGACGAGCAGGTCCTTCCTCTCGCCGAAGCGGAGCTCGCCGATGTCGATGTCCACGTCCGAGCCTGCTGTCGAGACGATGGCGCCTGGCGTACCCGAGACCTTGCGAATGCGGAACCAACGACGCTCGGGAACGGAGATGTGCAGGCGAGTGTTGGTAGCGGCGATGGAAAGGATCCCGCCGATGCAGCCAGCGAGAGCGTCGCGAAGGTCGTCTGTGAGCGAGAAGGCATGTCAGCGAGGTCCGAAGGAGGGCAAGATCGACTCAAGCACTCACGGAAGTCCTTGACGAAAATGTAGCTGCCGCCGGTGTGGTTGGAGAGGAGCCAAAGGGAGGAGGGGTCGTGGAATTTGCCCCATCCGAGGGTGTGAATGGGCACGCTGGGGTTGCAAAAGACGTCAGCGGTGGAACAGATACAGAGAAGCTCGACCACTCACTTGGCAGCCTCGGCGCGAGCCATGACCAAGTCCATCTGCTGCTTCTGCGCTCCGTCTCGGCCATCGTTCATGAGCACCATGCCGGTGAGGGCGCTCTTGGCCTGTAGGGAGGTGGAAAGAGGGCATCGGTCAGAGTCCGAGTCTCATGATGCACCGCCGAGCCGTCCACGGACTCACCTTCCTCTGCAGAACAATGTCGAGGGCGAGATTGCAAGCTGTCACGACGTTGACCCGTTCCTCCTTGTGCTCAATCAAGCTCGAGCAATCTCCCTGCTCCGCTCCAAGCTCCTCAACGACCGCCTCCAACCTCTTCCTCCCCTCAGCCTTGCCGAGCGCAATGAAGGGAGTCTTGCGGAGTACTCCCCTCGGTCCTTCGCCCGACGCGAACGTGACGATACTGATCCTCGTTCGTGGGCCGACGTTTTGCAGGATAAAATCGAGCGAGGACTTGATGATGCCGAGCTTGAGCGAGTTGGGACCGGAGGAGGGAGGGACCGAGAGGATAAGCATGAGGTCGAGGGGAGTGAAGTCGCGAGGGCCGAAGGAGTTGGGGGCGTAGCGCGAGGCAGGAGAAGGGAGTCCGTAGGGCGATTCGGGGCCAGAGTTGTACTTGCCGTGCCCGCGCGAGTAGTCGGAAGCTTCCTCCTCGTGAATGACGGAGGACGAGAGAGGGGCGGTCGAGCTGGTGGTGCGAGTGTAGCCGCTGAAGCCAGAGAGGTGGGTGCCCGAGCTGGCTCCCGAGTAGTCGCTCCCTGCGACCGAGTCGTTCGACTTGGAGGTGGCCATGGCGCGGGAGCGAGGGCTCGTCGAAGGCCCCGAGGTGGCGCTGTAAGTCGGCGAAGGGTTCGAGTGGAGGGCGACGAGGTGGTCGATTTGTGCTCGCCAGATGTCGAGGCTCGAACGCTCCTTGAAGGTCATGACGAACTCGTCGAGGGCGTCGTCGCTCATCATGATGGTGAGCGAGAGGTCGGATCCCTTCGAGGTGTCGATGACGGTGCGGATGTGGCGAACGTCTGTCTCGAAGGAGGAGAGTCAATGAAGCTCCTAAACTTGCTTGCAGGAGAACTTGAACGCACAGACTCGACCTTTCAAACGGAGCTTGTCGCGGTCGCCCGAGAGTCCGTCGGCAATCTTGCCAGCGATGCCCTTGCGCTTGTCGTCCGTCACGCAGAGGATGGCTTCTTCGAAGAGCTGTAGTAAGATCAAAGTCAGCCTCAAGCCTGCGAAAGGAGCGACTCGGAGGGACGAACGTAGACGAGGAACTCGCGAGTGTTCGTGTCCTTGCGAACGTTGATGTAGTCGTACAGCTTGAGGGCGCCAAACTCGTCGGGCGAATGGCCCTTCCAGTCGGCCATCCTCGATTGAAGGTCTTCGACGACCGAAGCGAAGGGGTTCGCGGCGTGAGCATCGGAGGGCGACGACGTCGAGCCGTAGGCGTAGGCCGAGTAGACCGAGGAAGCCGTGGGAGAGGAGGGTCGACCAGTATTGTACTCGCTTGTCGTCTTGACCGAGAGTGGTGGCGGCTGGCGTCGTCCGTAGCTGTCGGGCCCGCCGCGGTCGTCGAGCAAGGAGGAGGCGCCCTCGAGCAGCGGCATCGGCGTTGGCCAGCGACTCGGCATCTCGATGGTGACCATGCAGGTGACGTGCTGCTTCTTCTCCTTGTCGTTACTCCGCTCGACGTGTCCATGCTCTGCGCGAACGGTGATGATGGGCTTGACGATGTCGAACGAGCTGGCTCCGCCATGCGATCCTCTCGAGCTGCCGCCGGTCGAGCCCTGGATGGTCCCTCCGCTGCTCCTCCTGCCCGTGATGGTGCTGCCCGTGCTGCCCGTGCTGGTGCTCTCCCTTGCGCCGTAATGCGCCGTGAGTAGCGAGCCCGGCGGTGGAAGCTGGATGAGCTCGTCGTCCTCGGTCGGATCGTGGCGCGCTTGGTCCTCGGCGAGCGTGCCCTTGGTGACTGAGCGCATCTTGTGTGTACTGCTCTCCGCCGGTTGTGGGAGTCCAGAGAGGGCGGCAAACTCTGCGATTCGAGCGAAAGCGGCGGTCAGCTTGCCTCCCCTTCTGTCCACCAACACCGAGCAACAAAGCTCACTATTCTTCTTGCCCGGTCCATCCCCTCCATCGCCCAGCTTCATATCCCTCCTGCAGACGCCACACAGCCCGAGCGAGCTAGCCTTGATTCGAGCTCGGTTCACGTCGCCGTAAACCGCTCTATTCGAATCGCCGAGAAGAGCGAGCGGTCAGCTCCTGAATGGCGCAGTCGTGGTGCTGGTAAAGCTGCTGCAAAAACTCACTCGAAGCAGTCGTGATCTGTGCGATAACAAAGTCAAAGGGCGAGGACGAGGTCAGCGTGTGCTCTGGAAGAGAGGTGCGAGCTCGCGTGGTCTTGGAGCGCGCGCCGAGCTCGAAGGAGGTTGTAGGGAGCTGTACGGGAATGAACCTACGAAGGCGATGGCCGCAGACGGGTACCACATGAGGTCGCTCTCCCTGCAGGCGCAAAGAGAGCTCGCAGAGGCAAACGGGGCAGACTTCCTCGTCCTCCTCATTGTCGCGGACGCTGGAGCTCATGAGCGAACCGTAAGGATGGTGAAGGTCGGGAGGCGGTGAGGGCTGGGGCTGGGGCGAGTGGGAAGGGTACAGCGAATGCGAGTGGTGCGAGGTGGAAGAGGAAGAGGCGAAAGAGCGAGTCGGCGCCATGTCGTTCACCAAGTCGTCGCTCGCGCTGAGGGTGTCCGTGCGGGGTAGATTCGACGAGGCTTGAGCGCCAGGCAGCGTCGGGCTGTAGCTGAATCCGTTGGAAGAGCGAGGTGAAGAATTTGTAGTGGAATGTAATGAAGGGGAACGAGGGTAAGCGCTGAGCTGAGTGCTCTCGCTCCTAGAATGCGAGGACGTTTTGCGGCTTCTACCCAGAGAGAACATGAGGGCGAAGGGGTGGGTGCACGTCTGTAACTAAGCGCGGAAAAGGGTGGCCAATAGAAGCGTTGGTCGACGCCGAGTTGTAGGACGGCAGAGGGCGAAATCTGCAACGATTCAGAGCTCAGCCGGTGCTCCTACTCACGCTCATCCCTTTCAAGAAAGACGCACTCGAAAGTTCGCGTGCGTCAAATGTGGGGGGAAGAGCAGTCGCCGAGATTCCCGAGAGGCAAAGAGTTCAGCGAAGGCGCGTTGTAGGTCGACAGAGGGCTCGAGAGACAAGAAATGGTAGGATGTAAAAGGCTCGCGTCACTGTCAGCTTGTCCTGTTCCCGACGCGTGGATCACCCAACAAAAGCGAGCTTCGGCGGGACAGGAAGAAAGGGAAGGGATCTTCTCGCAAGCTCGCTCTCCGCTTGGCTGCATTGAGCTTAGTTGTGTCGTTCATGGTACTTTGCTGCTATCCACTTGACCGTGCACCTCCCGCTCTCCCCTTCTCCAGAGCCAGCTCGGCGCCGCCGTTCTTCGAAATCGAGCGCCGAGCTGGCCTCCTTCCTTTGTCCTACGTGAAGGCGGTCTTGTCCGAAGCCTTGAACTTCGCCCCGACTTCTCATTTCATTCTACGAAAACGACTGCCTCTTCCACGAGCACACCGGTACAGCAGCGCACACGTCGGCCTCGCGTGCGCCGAATCGCGCGAAAGGGAGAGCACCCCGCCTGATGGCCTACAGCGCCCGCTTGGGAGACATGACCGGGTCAAGTACAGCGTCAAAGAATCTTACGAACGTTCCGAGCCGAAACGCCTCCTATTCAAGCTTTGAACCTGCTTCACAATTTCCCGCCGGCAGCTCTTTCTCCTTAAGTTTTTTTCACGACTCTCGCCCAAGTCTGCAAGCGCCCTCCCGGCGAGCAGGATGCGTCAGCGAGTACAGTTGGAGATCATACAGCCCTCTCTAAAGACATGACCAGTAGTCCTCGAATGAGGCGCCTGCTCTTTGAGCGGGTTGCTGGCTTGTGTCCGTTGGAGCGCGACATTTTGCATAGTTGTAAGGTCGAAAGTTGGGCTTTTTCCCATGCAACATAGACCAGCTGCCTTTTCAACACCGAGTCGTGAGAGAATCCGCTACGTTTGAGCCAAAGAAGAAGATCTTTCCCCTCGCCGAGCATTCCTCCTCTCTGCCCAGCTGCTCGTCTTCGAGGTACAGCAGCGAGGCGCAAAGCCTGCAGTACTGCGCTCTTGCCCTACACATGGTATCTGGCAGGCGTTGCCTCACCTCTTCCTCTTGCCGCCAGATCCTCACCGAGCAGGCTCGCGAGCTTATACTGGCGCCGTTCGCCCCCGTAGGCCGTCTCGCTCGTCGAGCTGGCTCAGCAAAGGCAGTCTTCCTCGCTAGCTCCTGCCTTGGTCTTCTCACGTTGCATCGCTCGGTCTTCAACGACGAAATCAAGAAAATTGCACATGGCTAAGCTAACGAGAGGAAAGGGGGAAAGAGTCGATATAAGACTGGGGTGTGTGAGGGTACTGATGGGGCTGTCGATGTAATAAGATGTACGACGGGGGGGTGAGGGCGAGAGAAAGACGAAAGGTGCGAGCGAGAGGGGAAGGGCGCCGAGACGAGAGACCGAGTGTCCGTGGGAGAGGGCGACGAGAGGCTCAACGCCAATGAGTGGAAGGAGGGAGGGTCGGCTTGCCTCCAGTGGTGGTGGGTGAATCCCT
The DNA here is from genome assembly GCA_003054985.1 of Leucosporidium scottii. NCBI lineage: Eukaryota > Fungi > Basidiomycota > Microbotryomycetes > Leucosporidiales > Leucosporidiaceae > Leucosporidium > Leucosporidium scottii. The sequence continues at coordinate 23,474 of MWVB01000115.1, forward strand.
CGTCCTCGAGAACAGAGCCGCTCCCGCCGCCTGCAGCCCGTCCGTGCTGCTCCTCCCTCCTCCTGCTCCGAGCAATCCTCCGGCGCTCGTTCCACCCATAGCAGCCATGCTACTCTCCCTCCTCGCTGCAATCCTAGCCGCCGATTTGGCTCCAAAGCCAGGGAAGCTCGTCGGCGTAGGCGCCATCATGCTCGCCCTCCTCACGCCGGCCGAGGAGGAGCTCATCAGCTTCCTAGGGCTCTTCCTCGCGCTCTGAGGGACGGAAGGAGCGCCACCAGGGAGGCGAGCGGCTTTGCGAGTCGCGCCTGGGAGGGTGGAGGACGAGCCGGCCGGAGTTGGAGGCGTGATGAAGGAGGTTCGGCGAGTCGATTTGGTCGAGCGGAGGGGTCCGATGTTGGAGATTCGACGACGTGCGGCGGCGGCTCGCCGAGGGGTATCGGCGACCGCGCCTGGGGTTGGTGTTGGGGCGCAGGAGGTGGAGGAGGTGGAGGAGGAAGAGACGATGGGAGCGAACAGGCCGGAAGAAGTCGGCGCCATGGAGGTCGAGTGGAGTGAGAAGGACGAGTCGGAGGAAGCGGTGGAAGTGATGGACGAGTTGCCTACGTCGGAGAAGGGGGTGCGAGAAGAAGAGGGGACGGGAGGAGGAGGCATGGACGTAGGCGAGTCGCGCGATAAGAAGTTGGCCGAGTTGACCTCCGAGACGCGAGGAAGGGGAGAGAGGCGAGAGGCGGCAGGCTTGGTGCGGAGGGCGCCAAGGGTCGACGAGGAGCGAGCCTTGAGGGCCATCATCTCGGCTGCGCTGGCGGTGGCACCGTGCTGGAGCGTCGAGGTTGAGGACCACATCGCCGAAACGGGGGCGGGCGAGGGAGCGGAGGTGACGGTGACGGCGGGGAAGGAAGGAGAAGCCGATGACGAGGCGCCAGCGCCCAGTGCGTCGGGAGTGGAAGGTGACCTCCACTTGACGTCCTCTAACTCCCATCCATCGCCCGTCTCGTCGCGCCATTGCACCTCCTTGCGCTTCTTGGGCGACGACTTGAGGCTCGTCTCGGCTTTCCTCGACTGGAAGGCGACGCTCTTGCGAGGGCTCCTCCTGGCGTAGGTGGAAACGACGGGAGGGCGAGGGACTTGACCTCCGACCGAGAGTTGGCCAGACGGGGCGGATCCAACCCCTCCCATCGCCGCTCGAGGGCTCTTGGTCGTCCACATGTCGTCGGCGAGGGGCGATCTCGTTCCCGAATCCCTCTTGGTCCCTCCTGATCCTCCCGACGATCCGCCTCCAGCAACGAGCGCGAGGAAAGCATCGCGGTTGGCACCGTCGAAGCTGTGCGAGAGGCGAACCAGCGCCCGCTCCGCCTCGCCTCCTTCCTGCCTCGCGGCGTCGATCGCTCCTCCGACCTTGGCCCTCGCATCGCACATCGCATGCATGACCTTGGCCTGGCACTTGGACGCCTCGCGCAGCCCCTGCTCCCTGGCCTCGGCGACGGCGGCTCCGAGCCTGCCTTCGAGGACCTTGAGCTCGAGTTGGAACGTCGGGAGCGCCGAAGGTCGACTGGACCGCATCGAGGAGGTGAGACTCGTTGCCATCGACGTGTACATGTCCATGGCTCCTGCGCCGGACTGGATCTCCGAACGAAGGCGAGTCGAGGCGGCCGACATGTTGGAGATGAGAGAGTCGCAGTTGGCGCGGACGAGGTTGAGGGTGGAAGCGGCGGCGGCGGTGGAGGATCCGGGGGACGAAGGAATGTCGACGGAGGAGAGGGCGGTGGCTTTCCATCGCTGGAGGATGGCGAGGACCGAGTCGACGGCGCTCTTCTCGACTTGAGCCCGCTCGACGTCGATTTGGCGAGTCCTTCCCGTATCCCAGCTCGAGTGGATCTTGGTCTTGGCGGCGTTGACTGCCCTGGCGTCCTCGTCGCGCTCCTCCAATCCTCCTCCGCTCGACGATCCCTTCTCGGCGAGCTGCTTCTTGAGCGACTCGATCTGCTCGGCCTGCTGCATGATCTGCTGGCAGTACTGCGCGACGTGACGGTCGACCGAGATGACGTTGCGAATCGCCTTGGTCTTGATCTCCTTTGCTCGGTTGGCGTACTGGAGCGTGTTGTGGGTCTCGTCGTAGTGGGCGCTCGAAGGGCTGACGCAGACGATCATGACCGTCTTACAGTTGCCGCCGAGGGATTGCTTGAGGAGTCGAGTGAGCTTCGAGTCGCGGTAGGGGACGTGACCACGTTTGCGAGGGTCGCAGAGGGCGTTGATGCAGTTGCCGAGGGCGAGCAGGGAGCGGTTGATGTTGGCGCCTTCGATGAGTCGGTCGCCCTTGTTCTTGGTGACGCTGGCACGCTCGGATCCGGCCAAGTCGATGACGGACAGGGTGGCTGATTGCTGGGTGTCGGTGAGGCCGCCGGCCTTGGGCTTTTGGGTGACGGTGACTCGGAGGACGGCGTGGGAACGGGAGGAGGTGGCGTTGGCCTCGGTAGCGTTGACGGTACGGTTCTGATTGCCGAGGGTGATCCACTCGACGACATCAAAGGCATCCTTGGGCTCCTTGGTGCTGAGGTTGGCGGGAGTGGCCGTTCCGTTGCTCTCGCGGAGCTGGAGGGCGCCCTTCTCCGGCTCGAGGAGGTCGCGGATCGTCTCGTTGTAGATCTCGAGGTAGGAGACGGAGAGGCTAAAGTCGGTGTCCTCGCTCTTGGCGGTGATGCGAGCGAAGAGGTCCTTCATGATGAGGAAGACGATTCCGGGTTGAGTCTCGCTGCCCGAGATGGTGTGGGTCTTGCCGCATCCGGTAGCCTACAGTCCATCATCGGTTCAGCTCTCTGCGCACCGAAGAAGGGAAAGCTCGGCGAAACTCACTCCATAGGCGAAGACCGTCGAGTGAAAGCCGTTCATGACATGTCCGACGAGCTCCTTGGCACTACCATCGTACACCTCCTCCTGACCGCAATCGTCGTCGAACACGCGGTCAAAGCAGAACCGAATGTCCTTGACCTTCTTGCCCATCATCGGCAGCGCCGATTTGGGTTGGAACGAGGCGACGGCGTTGGACTCGGGAGGGTCGAAGACGAGGATACGCTCGTCGAGGACTTTGAGGACCTTGCGCATGCATCCCGAGTTGTTGTTGACGGGTGCGGGACGTGCTGGCTGAGGGGTGGAGCTCGCCGAGCCGTCCGAGTTGAAGAGTACAGGCCCGACTCCATACGTGCTGGAGAGTTGCAGCTGCTCCTTGGAAGAAAATGGCCTCACGCGAACTGTGATGCTGAGAGTTTAGCGGGGAAGGAAGCTCAGGCGCGCTGAGAGACGAACCGCAAACGGAGATGGAAGAACTCCCGTCATTCATGCTGGCTGAGGGTGCTGTGGTGCAGAGCAGAATGAGTTGTACATTCAAAAGCTGTAGGACTCGGGAGGCCTACTTACGAGGAGGTTGGGAGGCCGGAAGAGCAGCGCCAACGCTGTTTGTTGAATGACTCTGGTTGGAGGGAGGAGCGCTCGCTTTGATGTGGTGCAGGCGATGAGAGTTGGGGCTGAAGCGGTACGCAGGAGCCTGAAGTGGAGCACGCCCTGTAAGCTGGTAGAGTCGAACCGCGAGTCGAGAGCAGAAAGGCGAGGAATGGACGGAGGGCAAGAGCGAAAGCTGAGCTCACCGCGGGTTCACCTCCGGCCACGATTTGGTGTGCTGTAGCAGAGTAGAGCTTGAATGTCAGTCACACATTCAACAAGACCTTCGCATTCGCCTGCAGTGCATCAAGGTCGCTTCATCTCCCTTCGCACAGTACTGCTCGGCGCCGAACTTGCATCCCGGGCGGGCTTTCGAGAGCTGCTCGTGGACGATAATTGCCATCAGCATAGACTGAGCGCCTACCGAGGCTTACCTCGCTACAGCCAAGTGACCCCCCGATTCGACCGAGTCCGTGCACAGTCGCCCTTGGAGGCTTGCCTCTGACCGTTTCGCTGCTGCTTGCTCTCGGCAAGATGTCGTCTCCTACAGAAGCACCGCTGCCTCTGCCACCCAAATCACCGCCTCCTCCTCCTCCTCGACGCACTGTCTCTGCAACTCATTCCTCTCCCTCGCCCTCGCCCTCGCGTCCCGCCTCGTCGCTCTGGGCTCGAGCAAGAGCGGCCACTACGACCACCTGGAGCACTCTGTACGATATATCGGATCGGGTGGGAGCGTTTACGAACGCCCAAGCAGCCAAAGTGGGCACAGAAGGTGAGCTTTCGCGCCGCTCTGCTCGAGCGAGAGCTAGCGACGCTCGGCCTCAGCTTGCGTATGACGGCTGGCACTCAAGCTGACATATCCTCCCTTGGATCAGCATTCTACCCTACCTCCCTTGAGATCGAATCAGCCAAAGCGGCGAGGATTCTCCGCACCTTCACCAGCACGTCGCTCTCCCTTCTCCAGCAGACGGACGGGCGCTGACCTCTCTATCTCGCTCAGTGGACGCTTCGGATCTACCGGAAGAGTCTATTGAAGACGCCAAGAAGACTCAGAAAGTATTACGCAAGATCCCTTCATCGGTGAGCTCTCTCCGCTTCTCAGCTCGGACTTGCAAGCTAACTTGTGGTTCTCAAGGCCCTCGAGCACGCTCAAGGACTCGCCATCTTCACTGTGCTTCGGACTGGATTCCTTGTGAGCGGATCAGGTGGCAGTGGAGTCGTCCTCGCGAGGCTGAACGACGGTTGTGAGTCTCTCGTCTCACATTCCGGTCGACTGGAGCTGAACTTTGATGCCGAACAGCATGGTCCGCACCTTCCGGTATCCTCCTTCACACTGTCGGCTTTGGCTTCCTCGCCGGCGTCGACGTGAGCTCTCACTCTCTCATCGCCGAGCTCGCGTCTCACCCCTTCACTCGGTCCACAGGTCTACGACGTCGTCCTCATCCTCCGCACTCAAGCCGCCGTCCAGTCTTTCACGCACCCTCGCTTCTCTCTTGGCGGCGAGATCAACGTCGCTCTCGGCCCCACTGGCGCAGGTCACCTCTTGGAGACAAGTATCGACGCTGCGCCGAGTCCTGTATGGAGCTACAGCAAGAGCAAAGGAGTCTATGCAGGTGTACAGCTGGATGGACAGATCTTGATCGAGAGGAATGATGAGAACGAGTGAGTGGGAGAAGAGCCACGAGCCCGCTTGCTTTCGCTGATCCCTCTCTTCTCGCGCAGACGCTCCTATGGCCGCGAGATCAAAGCCTCCGAGATCTTGGCAGGCGAGGTCTCCCCTCTTCCTCTCTGGTGCGAGGGCTTGCATCAAACCATCCTTGCTGCCTCCGGTACGTCTCGCTCGCTCGGTCCCGTCTCCTCCCTTCGCTGACCTCTTGCGCACCACAGGCAAACCACACGACCCCACCTCCATCCCCTCTGGTACTTCACCCTCCGACATTCCTCACCCCGGTCTCCCCACTTCCTCCTCTTCATCCTCCATCTCGTCCTCTGGCACCGCTCGCCGTCTCCCAGTGCAAGACCTCGACGAGGAGGACCTTGAAGCACAACGAGAGATGGAGGCCGCGCTCCTCTCTTTCGGCATTGAGGACCCGAGCATCAATCAGACGGCGAGGAAGGAGGACCCGTTGCTCGTGGTTGAGCGTCAGGATTCGGAGTCGCCGAGGAGTTCGCGCTCGCTTGCCAGCCCGCCGGTGGAGAGTGAGTCGGGCTATGGAGGAGAGGGGATCCTGAGTGAGGATGTGGAGCAGCCGCCCGAAGAGCAGGAGATGAGGAGGAGGAGCGGGGGCAATGGGATGGGAAGCCTGCCGAACTCGCCGAAACCGCCTTTGCCGCCGAGGAGGGTCAAAACGCCCAAGGTGGAGCAGGAGGAGGTCATGAAGAGGGGGGAAGAGAAGCAGAAGGAAAACGGAGAGGAGGAGCAGAGTGGGGGACGCGAGGAGGAGGGAACCGGCAATTCGTCGCCCGAGTTCAAGGATGCGGTCGACTTGGTGGACGAGGCGAAGGGAGAGATGAAGGAGGATAGAGTCGAGGCAGAGGCGGACAAAGATGAGTCGGCTGGAACTGAGGGGAAGGGCGATGGTGAGGGTGAGAAGGGGTCGAAGGGGGATCAGGCGGATGAAGAAGGGGAGAAGAAGGAGGGCGAGGGCCACCAGCAATAGAGCGGTCTACCTTAGTAGCGGTGGGATGAAGTACTCCCTGTTTTGTCACAACATAGCAATAGCAACTCCCGGTCGATCTTCAGCTGGACCGCGAGAGTGAGCGCCGAGCTTCGAGCTCCGAACGACTCGAGAAGCCCTTGGCTCGGTTTTGAAGCTTACGTGACAGCTGACAGTTCCCGAGAAGTTACAGCTCGCTCGATTGTACAGCATATATCTACCTCGCCCCGTCCATAGCATTCGCACGGACCCCCGCGAGACGGACTACTGGGCGGTGCAGTTTGGCTACCCTTCTCTTCCTTCTTCCTCATCCTCGTCCCGCTTGCTCACTACTAAAACACGGGCGATCATGGGCGACAAAGAATCTACCCCACCTGTCACGGTACTTGCCACCGCGGGAGGAGCGACAATGGAGGAGCAAGGCGAGCAAAGGAGGGAGGGCGCTGCAGGAGCAGGCGCCTCGATGGGGGACGAGGGAGACGAGACGGAGCTCGAGCCTGGGGATTTCAGCTTATGGAAGGATGCGCCTGTTGAAGTGTTTCTTGAGGTGAGCTTGTACTCCTGTCGAGTTGCAGGAAGCTCGGCTCACCTCTCCTCCCTCGCCTCCCTCGCTTTCCTCGTCGTCCCTCTCGCCTTTGGCGTGTACCACACTCAAGACACTCTCCTACCTCACACCAATCGAACTCCTTCAGCTCTCCCTCGTCAACAAAGCCCTCCACGACCTCCTCACCGCACCCTCGGCCGGAGCCAAACGACTGTGGAAGCAAGCGCGGGAGAACGACAAGTTTCCAGACCTTCGGGCATCGGATGTGACAGAGATACAGTATGCCTCGCTGGTGGATGGAGTGGGGTGCATGGTGAGTGCCTCGAGTCCTCCCATCGCCGAGACTGAACGACCTTCAGCTCTGACTTGTTCGCCACGGGATGCAGATTTGTCATGAAAGGTCGGAGGAAGTCAGAATGGACTGGTACATCAGGATGAGGCTCTGCGAGGACTGCAGAGAGACGGTGTGAGTCGAAGAACGGCAAATTCGTCTGGCGCCCAGGATTCGCACTCCCCGCTGACGCGCTACGTAACCCCAGGCTCGACTACGATGTCAGCATCGAAGAGCGTCTCGTAGATCTTCATCCAGCAACGCTCGTTTGTACTCTGTTCACCGTTGGTTCGTTACTCTTGCTCCCTTTCCTCGGCGCCGACGCTAAGACTGGCCTTCTCGAGCAGATGATCCGCGCTATTGCGACATAGACGACACTCGTACGAGCGGATGATTTGTCTCGCCTCGCTCTGTACCACTCACGCTCTCCACGCCATAGACTATTTCTTCAAGCCCGCCCTCCTCGCGATGGACAAGAAGCTCGTGGCGCTGCAAGCCGCTGCCGACCAGGAGGAAGGCATGCCTAGTCGGTGCTGAGCCACCCGGGGAGCTTCGTCACACTGACTAGCTTATTGCATACAGCGGAAGCGCCAGACGACCCTCGCAACGTCCTTGCCGCTTTCATTCGAAACCGAACCGAGCTGGTCGAAAAAGCTAGTCTGGTGAGCAGTCTCCTCTTCTGACTCTCCTCCGACGGGTGCTGATGCGCAGGACCTCCTCGCAGGACGGTCAAGACCTCTTCCGATGGGAGGAGGAAGCTGATGAGCGCCGCTACCGCGAGGACGGCGAGCGTCGAGCTCAACGGACTCGTATGTAAGTCCATGGGTGATCGTGACTAGGAGAGGAGCAAGCTTCTTTAAAGTACCTGATCGCCTTGTATGTGTAGGATCAAGACCGAGCTGCTCAACCTCGGCTTTGACGCTCGCGACTGCTCCCTCGAGACCAAGGAGAACGAAGAGTACCTGCAACGATCCGAGCCTCTCAGCGCTGCTTGTATGTCTCCCATAACCTTTCTCGTCGTGATACTAGAGATGCTGACTTCCTTCCACCCCTCGCCAGCCTTCCAAGTGGCCCTCCCCGCCCTCATCGCCGAAATCTCTCTCAACACCTCCCGGCGCCTCGAGGTCGAAGCCGCCCAGCGAGCTCAGTCCCGATCCGACCACCTCCGTCCTCTCTACGATGAGATGCTCAACGCTCGCCCTTCGAAGCTGGACAAGGCCCTCTTTCCTCCTTTCGTCGTCTTCCTTGTCCTGCCCTCGGTAAAGAGCTTCTGGCACCCCGAGCCTAGCTCCAGCGTTGGCGACAAGTGGTTCAATCAAGATGCCTGGGAGCAAGCTCGGCAATCCATCCTGAAGGAGGTGAAAGCCCTAGCGCACAGCGACACCCTCCTCCATCTCCTCGCCCTCGCTCGCGCCGCCCAACCCCAATCGAACGCAGAGGAGCTCTTCACCCCCTTCCCCGCTCTTACCCTTGCCGTGGGGTCGAACTGGAGTCCCCACCCCCTCCTTGGCTCTCTCCTCTCTGGGCATTCACCTCTGCCTTCCATCGCCGAAGCCGACCGAGCGCTGAGAGCGCCGTGGGCTCGCTGGCTTTGCCTCGCTTTGGGCTGCCAGAGGAGCTACAGCTATACTAAGCTACGGATTCACCAGCACGAGGAGCATGCGGGACGCAGGACAGAGGGGCTCATCTCGTCCGCTTGGATTGAGGTGCTCATTTCGGCAATGAAGCGAGGCGGGGCGGAGGATGAAGAGGGCTTGGAGGGTTTGGGAGAGGTGTTCGAGTGCGTTGGAGAGGGATGCGAGGAGATGTTAGAGGGGCAGGAACCAAGGTGTATGAGGTGGAGTGAGCTGGTGAGTCTTGCTCTCCTCTTACCGATCTCGCAAGGAGGCGCTGACACTCGTGCCTTCCCATCGCTCGCAGGTCAAGCACCTTGTTTTGAGGCATGAGATGTGGGTCAGAGGGTGGAAGGAGCCCAAAGCGGTGGTGAAGGTCGCCTCGGCGTAGTATGAGGCAGGTTCGGCGAAGGGGGGAGTCGACGACGGGTCTGTAACGTAGCGGAGGATAAGCGGCGTAGTCGAGGTAGCATGTCTGCCAATATATCGCCGAAACTACTGGACCAGCTCGCAAAGCCAGCTCGTCCCTCCGTGAGCGTCGTCGAGACGATTCGGCGCCGGCTGCGACAAATGGCCTCTCCTCCCTCGTTCCTTCCTTCACCGTTCTCACTGCTTCTCCGAGCATCTAAATTCTCTCTCGCTTCTGTGAGCGCACCACACCCCAGCCCTCATAGGAACGAAAATCGGTCGAATCGTATTGCGAGACCGTTGCAACCCTGGCTCGGGTCGTCGGCGGTGGTGGAGGGTGAGGGAGAAGGGGTACTGCTAGAGGAGAAGCGGGGGCACAAAAGGAGGTATCGAGTATGCGAGCGAGCGAGCGAGGTGGAAGAGCGAGGAAGCGAAGGCGAAAGGAGGAAGCGGCGGGGGGCAGGGAGTTCAGACGGTGACGGTGACGACGGCTTCGGCTTGCTCTTGGAAGGGGTCGAAGGTCACTGGTTTGGTGTAACAGTATGGCGAAGAAGGGAGATGCGAGGAAGGGAGGACCGGAGAAAGAGCGAGAGTCAGCATCAAGCTCGCCGAACGAGCCCCTCCGACAGCACGCGGGAGCCAGCGAGACTGCAAGACTCACACTTGCCCGCATAATCGACATCCAACACCTTTAACTCTCCGCCCTCCCCTCCTGGTCCTCCCAAACGCTCGCCTTTGCTTCCCCCTCCACCTCCTCCTCCTCCGCCCCTGCGGTCGCGCTCCGTGGGAGGCAGCCTACTACCCCTCGCTCCCCCTCCTCCTCCTCCAGCACCACTAGGCCCAGCGCGAGACCAACTGCTACTACCTTCACCAGCGAGAGCGCGCGAGGAAGTGCCAGCGGTGGTGCGCGTCGACTTGCGTTGGCCCCCGGTGGTCGTCGAAGTCGAGGCGGCGGGCTGTAGCGTAGCACAACAGAGAAGGGTGTCAACTCTCTCTCTCTCCTCGTGTAACCCTCCTACAGCAAAGCGCACCTTATCCCCACCCTCCACCTCCATCGCCTCTCCCACTCGAGCATCCACCATCTCATCATCACTACTACTGCTACCGCTGGCTCCCTCCGCCTCTCCCTCTCCCTCTCTAGGATCATCCGAATCGAGGTGATCAGAATCTACAGCGTCCAGAGTCCTAGCGGCGTGGGAGAGGGAGGAAGGGGTGCCCTGCTGCTGGGGCGCGGAGGCGCCGTTGCGAGGCGGGGAGGGGAGCTGTTTGAAAGAGTAGCAGAGGGCGTTAGCTGGGATGTAGGAGAGTGTATAGAGGAAAGAGCAGGACGAACGGGAGTGAGAGGCGAGCCGACCATTGCTTGCTCTTGCTTGGCTGCTGCTGAGATGAGGGGAGGAGCGAGAGAAGCTGAGAGCGAGCTGGGGTCTTGGACTTGCCCCTCGGCGAACGAGGCCGTTTTCGCACACCTCGCTGCAGCTCCAAGCCCGTTGCGAAAGTAATACAATTGGACAAGGAAACAGCTATGCCACTAGAAAGGGGGAGAGATACGGATACGCAACACACACAACAGGCTCTTTTCGGCGCCGGCCGACCCAACGTCCCTTCGGCCTCAACGAGCCAAGAAGCTCCTCAACATGCTCTCCGAGTCCTGTCCCGGTCCTTGACCTTGTCGGACTGCTCGAGCCCATCTGTGTAGCCGTGTTTGCGAGGTCAGCTCGAGCTCGAGGAAGGAGAGAGGAAGGAGAAGGAGACGGACCGAACAGCGCGCCAGTAGCTCAAGATGGCGCCAATGACGAGGAAGGACTGTGATGTTGCAAGCTAGATGTCAGTGAAATGTCACCTGTGAACAGAAGGAGGAGACCACTCACCCCAATCGTAACCATCATGAACGCCATCCACTCATTCGCAGCCGAACTCATCCTCATCATCTCCTCCTGACTAATCTGCCCCGTCAAACTAGGCATACTCCCATTCCTCATGGCCTCCTGAATATCCGGATCACTGGCATCCAGCACCCCAGAGAGAGCACCATGAATCTGCGTCGGGAGGGAGCCCAACGCCGAGGTGGTGGTGGTGGCCGTAGCGACGTCGGCGAAGTCGGAGGAAGGAGCAGCGACGCCCCCCCACCAGGACCAATTGTTGGGATCGTTGATGTCGAGTTGCTGGTCGGTGGAGGAGGAGCCGGGACCGAGAGTGCCGTCTAGACCGGTGGCATCGCCGGGGAAGTCGAGTTCGGGGTGCTCGGCGCGTTGTTTGAGGTAGAACTGGGGGAGTTTTTTGAAAGGGTCAGTGAGGGTGAAGGAGGAGGAGGAGGAGGAACGAGAGAACGCACGCCGAGTTGGATGAGAGTGATGCCGAGTCCGGCGCGCGAGCCATTTTTGGCGGCGTGGGTCGTGTGGAGGAGGTAGGTGAGGAGGAAGCCTGATTCATCGTTGGTCGTCTGATCAGCTCGGCTCTTTCTCGTAAAATGAGAGAGCTGCCACTCACCAACGAACTGGAAGCTCATCGACACCAACAGGTTCCATGCGAATCCAAAGAGGTTGCCGACGGGTAGTCCGTCGACGCAGATGTCGTCGGGACCGAGGACTCCACCAGGGGTGATGACGGTCGTTTCCCAGTAAGGAGGGGTCGTATCCATCGCTGCTACTTCGTAGGCCTGTACGAGAGAGAGAGAGAGAGAGAGAGACGAGATCAGCTCGACTCGGCTCGGCGGTAGGGAGAGAGGAGAGACGACATACCGGCAACACTTCATCCTTGTTATCCCCCTCATCCCCTCCGACATAATCCCCTCCATGCACTCCATCCGGCTTGGCGCTCAGATTGGCAAACACACCATCATTGCCCTGGCCTCCGCCGAACACCCTGCCTCCTCCAGCTCCACCAGCTCCAGGCGCCGGAGCAGCGAATTGCGGTGGTCGAGCGGGGAGGGGCACATGGGAGGGTGTACCGATACCGCGTGGTGGGTAGGAGGATGCGCCTCCTTCAGCGTCCGAGGCGGAGGAATCGTGTCCGTCGCCGTCGTGCGAGAACAACAGGCTGTTGGATTGCTCGGTATCGTCCTCTTGAGGGCGTTGCGAGAGGCGAGCGTAGAGGGAGGAAGGGAGGAGTCGTTCTCTCAGGGAGAGAGTACGGCGGTAACTTGCTCCTGCTCCACTGCTACCTGGGCCTAATCGAGCGCCAAGGCCGTCGTCGTCGTCGACTGATGCGTGGGTTGCAGAGAGGGAAGAGCGACGTTGACCGTGTAGGGGAGTACCTCCTTCATGCGCTTGAGGTTCAAAATCGTAAGCGCCGGGGATGCGAGTTGAGACTGGAGTCGAAGGTTGATGATGGTTCGGGGAGGACGAGTGAGAGTGAGAGTGAGAGTGAGAGTGAGAGTGAGAGGCCGAATGGGAGGTGAGGGGGTCCGACAAGTCGTCGCCTAGGGAGATGGATTGATGTACTACAGGTACAGGAGTAGAAGACAAGATGGGAGCATCCTCTTGCCCTGCTCGCTCGTCGTCGTCGTCCTCATCGTCGTCCGAGTCGAAAGCGCCAAAGTCGGGTTGGGCTGCTGCTCTTGAGGACGTGGGCAGGGCTGTAGCGTTGTGACGAGAGGAAGAGGAAGAGGAAGAGCCCCCAAAGCGGAGGTACGAGAGTGACATTCCTCTGCTAAACAGCGAGAGGATTCCGGAGGCGGGAGACAGTGGCGAGGCGAGGCGACCTCTCAAGCTGGCGCGGCCAAGTTGGCAGCTCGGAAAGAGGAGGTGTATTGAGCTCTTGCGCCTCTTGCTCCGCTACAGATAATAGTTCACGGCCAGTTTATCCTGCTAGAACTCACTGCGTCCTCTGCAATCCCCTACATACAACTCTGATGCGCACTGACCCCCCCTTTTTCGAGCTCGGCGCCGAATCGGCTCGTTCTGCAGGTCGTTGGACGGCACCGTTTGATTGGAACGATGTGATTTACAGTGTGAACCCCAGGCCGGAGCAAGTTACGATACAGGGCACGTGACTTTGGAGCTCACACTCGCCAACAAACACTCGAGCTCGAGCTTGCCAGCTTCTCCCTTTGACGGCATCCTCTTCTCCTCTCGACTCGACAACTCGCTCTCTCACGCTCGTTTACTTTCTGTAGTACATTACACAGTGAGTGCGCTCTACTCTTCACAGTCACAGCCCAGGTGCTGACCTACACTCCCAGCACAGCCAACCCTTCGTCGTCTGGCAGCCACCATGGCGCGTCCGCCTCTGTCACCCAAATCAGCTTCTACTATGAGTACAAGTACGACTAGTACGAGTAACAAGAGGAGTTCAGGATTATGGCGACCTCGAAGCATCTCCAACATGTTGTCCAATTTCAACAAGGCAGAATCGCCTCCCTCTCCCTCAGTCTCCCCTCGTTCCATCCCTCTCCCTCTCTCCCCTCCTCCTCCAACAGTCACCGAACTCGCTCTACCCGATTCACCTCGTTCGATTCTCACCACTCGCCCCCTCTTCTCCTACACTGCTACAACTTCACCTAAAACCACTCGCGCCTCAACCCCACACGCGTCCAACCCAGGAATGCTCAACCATTGCCCTTCAACCACAACTTTGGGACCAACAAGCAGCACTCCTACCACCAAATACGACGCCTCGACCGATCCTACTCTGCGTCATTCCCTCGCCCTTTTGGAAGGCGCCATGGAGGAGCTCGGAGGACTCACCAGTCCGAGATTGTCCAGGATCGCTTCTTCCGACCTCGCGTGGGTAGGAGAGGATGCGGAGGATGTCAGTAGTAGTGAGGAAGGAGAAGGACTTCAGCTCGGAGGGATGGAGGTCGAGATTGATCCGAAGGAGCAGAGAGGAAGGGGGAGGGCAGGCTCGTTGGCCAGGTGGCAGATTCCTATGCGAGAGGAGAGCGAGGATAGGCAAGAGTTTGGTCAGAATATGCTCTGGGACGCTTTGGGGTTGGAGCCCGAGTTGGAGGATGATGTACGTTTCGCTTTCCCGTTCTCGCACTGACTCTCGGCTTGCGCTGACCCTCTGTCCGACTTGACTTCCAACAGTCCTCCCTCCCCTACTCCCGCTCCCACTCGACCGGCCTCGCTTCCATCTCCTCCATCCCTTCCATCAAGCCTACCACCACGCGCCGCGAGCTCTCGCAAGAGACGACCACCTCCTCCTCCGGCTCCTTCGACATCTCCGACTTTCCTTCCTACTCGGACCTCACCACCTTTGCCACCTCGGACTCGTCCCCTCAGCTCAAGGATAACCGCTCGAGCGACCTGCTCGAGTTCCCCATCCCTCCTTCCGAGATTTCGCCCACGAGGAGCGAGTTTAGGATCGCCGAACAGGAGGAGCAAGTCGTTCCGACGCCTCAATCCGAGCTCTCGGCAGAGGAGGCTCAAGTCTTTGAGCGGTTGGCCGAGTTGGAGGGCGAGGGAAGGCGTGCAGCGGGCAACCCGGTCGTTGGCCTTGGGTTGTTCGACTCGAGCGCTCCGAGTCCGAGGCTGGGGGCACCGAGCGAGTACTCGTCGCCGGCCTCGAGGGAGAGGCATTCCGAGGATTCCAACGATTTTAGGAGCGACCATTCCAGCTCCAACTGCACGACTTCGAGCCACGACCCGTCGACTAGGACCAGCTCCTCGGCCAACACGTCGTTCAACTTGAGCAAGGAGGAGATTGCGACCTACCACCAAGCGGCTAGTCTACCTCATCGCTTCTCGGGCCTCCCTCTCCCCACCACGCGTCCAGGAGATAGTCTCCCCCCTCTCCCTCTGGCCGACACTTCATCCTCCTCGGCCAACTCGCTCCTCCCAGCTTCTTCGGCGTTGTCGACCACCCCTCCCCTCCTCGCAGTCGCTTCCCTTCAATCCCTCCCCGAGATTTTCCGCACCCACCCTTCGCCCGAATCAACCATCGTCGCCCTTCCTCTCGCCCCTGCTGCCTCCGCCCGCCCTCCCCCTCGTGGCAGGAGCCTCGCCTCACCACTCACGGTCGATACCTCCTCCTTTGCTTCCTCCAACTCGACCTCGCGCTCCAGCTCCAGCTCGCCCATGGATCAGCAGCAGCAGCAGCAGCAGCTCGTCATGTCGCCCATCACGATGGACTCGTACCTCCCGCCGCACGACTACGAGTACTCGCCTCCCGTCTCCCCCGGCATCATGGTCGCTAGCATGCAACGCGGCTATTCCTTCGACTCGGCCTCGGCGTCGGGATCGCCCGTCCTCGGCGCCTCCGGAGCAGGAGGAGGATTCGATTCCCCCAGCTCGTCGCCTTCGAGATCATCGAGCAGGCAGAGGAGTCGGGACCCGAGTGAGATGCACATGGTCTCGACCGACTCGCTCGGGTTGGAGGGCGATAATGGCATGCCCCTTTGGGCGCCTGCGATGGAGGAATCGGCACCGAGGATGGAGGAGCAGAAGAAGGAACGAGCCGCCTCGCCTCAACAGCAGCAGCAGCAGCAGCAGGCGAGGAAACTCACCAAACAGCCCTCGTTTGGTCCTCCTCCGAGGTCGCCGCTCGCCGGTCCGCCAGTCACTGCTTTCGCCGCCAACTCGCCTCCCTCGGCAGCTTCGGCAGCGGCGTCGCGGCCTATGAGCGCGATGGGCAGACGGTTGTCGTTCCTCACGCTGAGGAAGAGGAAGAGCGAGATGACGCTCGATACGCTCGCCTCGACCAAGGAGAAGGAGGAGACGACGCCCAAGCCCAGGATGGCGAGGAGGTCGGTCAGTACGCCGAGGTTGTCGTCGGCGTTCAGCTCGTCGGCTCTCAAGACAACGGCAGAGGACGTCCCGCCCCTGCCTACTTCGCCTACTCTCGCCGACTTCCGCCCTCCCACGACGGTCAGCAGGCCCCCAGTTCCAGCTCGACGAGGTTCGCTCCCCACCGCCTCCCTCGCAGCCGAAAAGGAGAACACCACTCCCACCTCTCCTACCACCCCGAGCAAGGCCAACCGCAAGTCCCGGTTCTCGACCTTCATCTTCGGCCCCTCCAAGAAGGCAGACGACCTCGTTCCTCCCGTCCCTTCCCTGCCTCTCTCCATCTCCCCTCCTTCGCCCGCTTTCAGAGCAACGGAAGCGCCCCTCTCGGCCCCGCCCACCACTACGACCTTCTCGTTCGCTCAGTTCGCGGCAGCCCCTCCCAGAACCGACACCCCTTCCTTCGACGACGCCAGCGCTTCGGAGCCATCGACCGCTGGCTTCCCCCCTACCCCGACGAACGCGACGACCGAAGGCTTCTTCGACTATGCTCAACAGCTACACTCGCCCTTCGCTCTCCAGCAGCAACAGCACTGGCGGGAATCGTCGAGTGGAGCCTCGACGCCCGTGATGCTCGCTTCTTCGCCGCGCTTCTACGACGAGGAGCAGGATGGTCGATCGAGCACTACCCCATCGGACCGGGAGCAGGACGAGCAAGTCGAACGTCTCTCCCTCACCGCCTTCATCAAGTCGTCCCCTCCCCTCCCTCCTGCCTCCCCCTCCCCTCTCCTCGAGCAATACAACGAGCCCATCAAACGCCCAACTCGGTCCTCCTCCTTCTTCTCCTCCCATTCCACCGTCTTCCCTTCCTCTCGTCCCGCGACGCCCCAGCCCTTTGGCGAGAGCACCAACGTCGTTGGCGCGGCTAGGCCCGTCGGCAAGGATGGCAAGAGGGCTATGTCGCCCATGCCGTTCTCGCACAAGGCGTTGGCTGGGCCGGTGCAGGATGTGGATGTCGAGGTGAGGAGCGTGAGGGTGGAGATGCCTGCTGTGGAGGAGGTGTTGAGGAGGGAGAGGGAGGCCGAGCGCCAGGAGGAGGAGAGCGATGAGGAGGAGGAGGAGGAGGAGGGGAGCGAGAAGAGCACGAGTGAGGATGACAAGCCGTTGGCTGTGGTTATTCCTGGGGCGCTCAAGATGCAGAAGTCGTTGAGGCAGGAATCGAAGAAGGGCAAGTCGTCGTCGTCGAGCAAGAAGGCCACCTCCGCCACCACTCCTTCGCCCAAGAGTGATCCCTTCGAGTTGGAGAAGCTCATCGCTTCCACTTCTAGCGCCAATCGCACTCCTTCGCCCATCTCACCTCCAGCTTTCGGTCACTCGCTCCTTCCTCAAACGGACGACGCCGTCGAACGTCGCTCAGCGGCCCTCACTCGCTCCCCTTCCTCGCCTCTCGATCCTCTCGTCGCCAACTCGTCACTCACCATCGACTCGCCCGAGATGGCAAAGCAAGCTCTTCGACCTGTAGCTGCGAGGTCGACGACCCTCCCCCTCGCTTCCACCTCGGCGTCCAGCTCGAGGGAGCCGAGTCCTCGGAGACCTTCCCTCGCCTCCGACTCGACCTCTCCAGCTCTCTCACCGCCTCTCCGCTCGCCCTCTCTCGCCCCTCCCCGCCCGACCGGCCGACTTCCTCCTCTCCCCTCCTCCTCCTCGGGCGCTTCCTCGCGTCGGCCCTCCCAATCAGCCCCCACTGCCGAACCAATGCAGCGCCAACGATCCAACACCTCTTCCTCCTCCACCGGCGCCCGTTCCTCCGACATGCACCGCAATCTCAGCACCAAGTCATCCTCCTCGCCGGCGACTTCACCTCGTCTCGCCTCTGCCTCGGCGGCGCCCGCCCTGCCGGTAGTCGAGCATCGCATCTTTATTGGAGATCATACGAAGAAGATTGTGTATGGTGTCAGTGGTGCGACGACTGCTGGGGAGGTGGTCGCTTATGCCAAGGCCAAGGGTGCGCTGAATGAGGGTAGCGATGCCGAGGGTGGATGGACATTGTGGGAGATTTGCAGGACGTTGGGCGTTGGTGAGTTTACCTCCTCTTCTCTTCTTCATCTCTGGCTGGCCTGGACGGTGCGGCGAATCGCCGCTGACTTTCACTCGCCTTTCGCCTCCCCCCGCTCGCAGAACGACCGATTCGAGAGTACGAGCTCGTGGCCGATGTCGTCAAGTCATGGGACGAGAGCTCCAACATCCTCATTCTCAAGCGGACAACTCTCTGGCCGTTGCTCTCGAGTCATGTACGTGCTTGCTCTGACGCTCGGCTCACGCCGCTCGAGCGCCGAGCTGATTCCATTCTCTCCTTCCCTCACCACAGCTGCGCCCTCAGCCATCGGTCCCTCGCGGAGGCTTCGTGCAGCTTGAGATCAAGAAGGGCAAGTGGTCCAAGAGGTTCCTCGAGCTCAAGGATGGCGCCGTCTCGCATGCCAAGTCGGAGAAGGTTCGTTCTTCTCCCTCGCTCTCTGCTCTTTCCCCTGGCTGACCGTCTTCCTCTACTCGCCCACACAGGGCAAGGACTCAGTCTCTCTGTGCCAACTCGCTTCTTTCGAGGTGTTCTACGTCGCCTCTCATGTCGTCGACCAGCTCAAGGCGCCCAAACCCTTCGTCTTCGCGCTCAAGTCTAAGCTACCGAGGGCGCACTACGAGAACCAGGAGGATTACTGCTTCTTCATGAGCGTCAAGACGGCCGAGGACCGGGAATCGTGGATCAAGTCGTTGATTCAGGCGAGGGTGAGTCTCGAACGCCGAAGACGAGATACTCGAGCTACGAATAACCGAGCTGACGTCTTCTTCGACTCTGCCCAAACAGAACGTCTTCGCTCGTCAGCAAGGCTCTTCCTCCACCCCGAACTCGACCAACTCCTCCCCCGCCCTCTCCTCCTCCGCCGCCTTCCGTCCTCTCATCACTCCCACCTCCACCCCTCCCCTCTCCCGGCAACCAACTCTCCGCCCCGTCCCTGCGGTACTTGCCATCCCTTCCAACTCTCCCAAGCTTGACACCTCGGCGCTCAAGAGCCCCGGAGCGTTGACCAAGCCCGATGCGAGGACGTGGGCCGCCATGAGTGAGGAGCAGAGGCAGGTGTGGTTGAAGGAGGCGCAGAAGGAGGCGAGAGGGGCAGGGAAGACGCTGTTGGACTTTAGGGGAGAGGAGCAGGCGAGGAGGTAGCCCGAAGGAGCTGGCTTAGTTAGTGTGTCTTTGATGGTTGTAAGATAGGTCCCTAGGGTAGAGCAGCTTAGTGTCAGTAGGAAACCATGCTGTGTTATTTGTCTTCTCGACCCGAGTGGCTGGACGTTCCCCTCCGAAGGCGAAGAGCAGCGATTGAAATCGACTCCTTCGCCGAACAGCGGAGGCAGAGATTGAGGATGAGAGGACCGACCTAGGAGACGGCCGAGTGAGCGACGAAACATACTATGAATACGCTCCAGGCTCCTTGGACAAAGCTGAGCCGCCCTTCAAGCCGTACAGTGGGAGACAGCTCTCGTCGTGCTTCGGCGAGCGCTGGAGAGCCGAGTTGGGCACGGGAAGTCAGGGCAGCGGGTTCGCAACGCAGCTGAAGATGTGTTGAGCACCCTTGAGTGTATTCGGTGACAAGCTTCACTCCTTTCGTCCAGGCGAAAACTCGCGAGGAGATCCAAGCGCCGAGCCCTTCAAAATCGCTCGCTTCGCATCTCTGCCTCTCTTTCTCTCTTGCCACATCCTTCTGGAGCGGTCGCTGCGTGTAGCATCCACAAGCATGGTGCTCTCGCTCGTGTGAGTGCAGGCCTTCTGCAAAAGGCTCTGCCACCTGGATCAAGGCCCGACTCTTCCTCGCATGAAGTGCTCGTCGACCTCCAACTTTCTCTCAGCGAAGGATCGCAGAGCAGTGCTCCTCCCTCCGGGGGCCTTTGGGAGCATCTCACTCACGATCCTGGGACGACCGCTTCAAGCCTCCCAACAGCGCTCTCTTTGAGCGAGCTCGAGGCTGAGATAGAGCGCCCGAGGAGCTCGCTGCCCTAAGCTCCTCCTTAGCGATGGGAAGACCGCTATAGCCTTCCCGATTGACCTCGCGCCATCCTTGTGATGGAGACCTACAAGGCTGCTGCTCCCCCAGCTATAGCCTGCGCAACCGAGGAGCCGCGAGCAAAGTGCTCCTCACCCTCAAGCGCCGACGGGAGGCGCGCTACAAGTTCTCCCATTGCAGCTTTCGCGTTGCTCGGGCTTGTCTCGTGGTGTTTGTGAGTTTCTGGAGGTACTGTGCAGGTGAGTAGCGCCGCTCTCCCACAATTCTGTTAGAGAGCGTCGTTGGAAGGGAGAGGCGACGAGTGGAGGGCGGCGCTCAAGGTGCAGAAGGCAGGTCTGCGAAGAAGTGAGGGTGGGAGGAGGTAGAAGAAGAGGTACAGGAGGTACAGGTCATTCCAAGCTGCTCGGAGAACCAGAGCTGACCTCCCTGTCGTCTCCGGCCTACCGCCATTTCGCTCGCCCTCAAGCTCGGCGCTCTCCTCTTGCAGGTGAGGTATCTCCCTCTCGCCCTCCGCTCCTTCCCACCACCCGGGACACCAAAGCTTTCAGCTACAACCTTCTTTTGGGATGGGCTTCGAGAGCTATGGGGCTTGGGAAGGCGAAGGACGAGGCTCGCTATCGCCGACCCAGCAGCGAGCGTCCCACTAGATTCTCCGCACGATGAGGCGGGCCAGCTGATGACTTTCCAGAGTCCCCGATCATACCATTGTAGCCTTGCGCCGCGTCAAGTGGGGCGTACGTCTCAGTTGAGGAATGGAGGAAACAGCGGCGGGCGTTCCTCATCGCCGAGAAACGAGAGCTGACCTGTTCCTCTTCCGGTTCCCACTGAGCTTCTCAGAGTGCATCTCAGGGAGCAGGCCTAGTATGTATGAGGTGGTAGGATGAATTGAGTACGTCGAGCTAGCATAGCTCGGAAGCGGCGAGCCGGGAAGGCATGGGCAAAGTCCTCGACGTGAGCCTGCAGTACTCGGCGCCACTTATTTAACTAGTTAAGTCACCAACTTTTCTCGACTTGACTTAAGTGGGTCATCTCGCAACCTCAAAATGGTAAGTAAGTCACTAAGTTGGCGACTTAAGTAGTTAAGTTCGAATTAGTTCACTAAAGTCAGTAAATTTGACTAATTCAGAAAAGTTCACTCGTTTCCTTGATTGTATGGTCCTCTGGGGCTCAGGGGGAGTGAGAGAAGAGCTGTGTAGACCGATTTGGTGATGAAGAGAGTGCTGGGACTACCTCAAGAGCTTTGACGAGCCTTCTTCCCCTCCCCCCTCGAAGTCGCTTGCTGCGCACCACCGGTCTGCTGCAGGTGTGCAGTAACACACATTTCTCTGAGCTACTCTAATCTACACTGCTCATCCAAGGCTTGTTGTGCAACCAACTTTGATGAGAGAGAGAGATTCGTGGCGTCGGCTTAGAGTCCCTAGACCGAGAAAGCCCCAGGTCAAGGAGCTTCCGACACCTTTTGATTCTGGAGCGCGAGTCAGGCCACCACAGGCTTGCAGCAAATGCACGTGGGTCAAAAAAGGTATGCCGCGCGCCGCCAGACGACTTCGGGCTCTGCTGAGCCGCTTGCGGAATCGAACCCCGGGGAGGCCAAGGTAGTAAAAAGCCACGATACCCGCTGCGCCAGCGACTATCAACTTTTTTTTGGAGGGCTCTGTAAGGCTCCATACATAGTGAGAAAACAGATCTGAACAGCTCTGCCCGGATGAACCGCTCTGAAGGCTCTCGCCGAGCTGCTCTGCCGCCGCTGGGAGCGACTTAAGTCACGAATTAGTTGCTCAACTAGTTGGCTTTCCACCACTCAAAGTCATAAGTAAGTCATAAATTACAACTTATATAACTTGATTTAAGTTGTTACTGACTTTGACTTACTTAGCCTTAAGTAAGTCGAATTAAATAAGTGGCGCCGAGTACTGACGTGAGGGTTCCGAACGGCGAAGCGCGGTCGGCGGGGGCGTTCGACTCATAAAGTTCACCCAGGACTTTCTGTTAGTACTCGATACCGTTTTTGAGCTGTGAGAGAGCGCGAATGCGGCAAGAGATGCAGGGAGAGCCAAAAGGGAGCTCGGTCGAGGGCCTCGACGCTCCTCTTCGCCGCGCTTCACATCTCTCACGCCATGCAGAGGAAGAACCGGTGGAGCCCAGAGTCACAAGAAATTGACTCCGAGTCGTATTCGAAGGTGGGAGCCACGAGCGAGGCGATTGCTTTGAGGCCGAGCTTTGCTCGCCGTTGCTCGGCCGCTGTCTCTCCTTTCTCCTGCTGAGGACCGAGCATACTCAAATCAAACACAACAATACGGCAGAGATACATATACACCACATCAATACCTCTATCCTCCTTCTGCTCCCCCCGCTGTTCTTGCTCGGCGCTGACTGCGCAGCCGCTCCCTCACTGAGTGCCGTTGCCTCCTCCGACAGCATCGCGAGCCCCACCGCAGGATCCGGCGAGAAGCTAAAGGCAGTGTACACGTTCTTGAGGAACGCTGCGCCCACGATCCAATCCGGCGCGCCCGAGGCCGTGTCGAGAGCAAAGATGGCGCCGAGACAGAGCTTGCCTCGTTCGTCGAGATTACCGGCGTTGAAGTCTGAGGGGTCGATGGAGTAGGACTGGCCGCCGAGGATGAGGGAGAAGGTGGGGACGGTGGAGCACTGTGAGGTGAGGAAGGGTTAGCATTCGGCGAGCTCGGGGCGTGCGGAGGCGAGACGGACGGGAAAGCCGTAATATCCTTGATGACCGTTGACGATGACGGACTGAGACCCTGGAATGGCGGCGTAGATGGACGCAACCACGGTTGAAGGTGCGCCGATGAGAGCTGAGAAACGAGTCAGCGCCGAAGAAGCTCGAGCTCGGCGAAGGCGCTCACTCGTTCCAGAATCGATGGCGACGGCTGGAGCTGAAATGGCGAGATCGTTCCCGTTCAAGTATATCCCCTGAAGAGGAATGAGCCAGTAGGAGCCATTGTCGCTCAGCGGGATCCAGTTCATCGGTCCTGCAAAGCAGTTTGATGAGCATCCGACGACAACGAGAGCGCGCCAAGCATACCTTTGTAGAGGGATTTGTCAAGACCTCCAACGGTCATGATGCCTCCGGCTCCGATGCTGTCATCTCCAAAATAGAGCAGCTCGTCAGCCGACAGCAAGCGGCGGGTCGTTCGCGGAACTCACGCGCTGCTCACGTTGCCGAGCCTATGAATGTGAGCTGATGATTAGCGCACAGATTAGAACTTTCTAGGCAGAACCTCCGCACCTCGTCAGCGCAAGCCCAAAAACGTTCTCGTCCAACTTGCCCTCCTCGGCGAGCGACTGGAGCAAAGGCTTTGCTCCCGCGTTCGCAATAGACTGCCAAGCAGCACCTAACACACCGGAGATGTCCCCAGATAAAATGCTCGTCGAAGTGGTAGCCGCAGCGAAGATCTGTGGAGCGATGTCGTTAACCCTTAGTCGTCGCCGAAGAGAGCCGGCTCACCTGTCCCTCGTTCTGCAGTCCTGCGATGCTGACGACATCCCTCGCCAGTGTGCCGGAAGCGTCTCCCCTTCCATAGGTGATGTTGAAGTCTCTGCCTGACCGCCCTGCTGTTGCAGAGTTGTCGGCGTCGTAGAGAGCGGTCTCGGCGTTGCACCCCGTGCACTGCGAGATGGGCGCCGAGGTCAGTGGCTGAACGGCGAGCTGAACGGAAGTGGCTCACCGGTGCGGTAGCTAACCAAAGGTCTGCTGATCCCGTGTCAATGATGACTTGGAAGCTTTGCGGAGGGGAGCCGACCGAGATGGCTGTTCGAAAGCGCCGAGGGTCAGTTCAAGGGCGTCTCTCCCACCTCGAGAGCAGCGGAGCTCACCTCCGACGTAGTACGAGTCTCCATAATAGTTCAACAAGCTCTGTAGGGCTTCATGCTGTGAGTACTCCAGCTCGTCGCTGAGAGATTTCCGAGAGCAGCTCACCAACCCTCCCATCTCCCTCTTGTGCACCTCCTTCTCCTCACTTCTCACTCCATATCTCCCCTTGACTCTCTCTAGCTCTCTCCCAGCCCACTCGAGCGTTTCTTCCGCCGTCCGGGACACTGTCCGGCGCGAGAGAAGGGGGATTGACGAGGGGGAGTGCCAGGCGTGAGCGGGGAGGGGAGAAGCGCTGGTATAGGTGAGGTACGCTGCTGCTACGCCCAGTAAGAGAGCCGTCTTCATCCGCGAGTCGAGGGAGGCTGAATCCTCGTTGTTGTCTTCGTGTGAAGCGCGAGCCAGGGGGAGAGGCGGATCCTCGGTCAAGAGGAGGGGCGGAGGGGCGACGAGTGCGATTGGAGTCTACTGAGATGCCCCTGCTGTGACGTTGAAAAACGAGGTAAGATGCAGCCGGAAGACAAGCCTGAAATTCGCTACGCAAGCAGGAGGTCCGCGCTGAAGGGTAGAGGGGACCGTGCGCCGAGGCGGGGTCGCGAGGCGGGAACGACATCGTGCAGTTCATCCTGAGGCGCAGAAGAGGTCGCAAGTTGGCTTTTTATCTCTGCAGAGCGGGAGAAGCCAGGGAGAGAAGCACAAGGAGTCGGAAAGGGGGGTGCTCGGTTCAAGTCTCTCGCCGGCCGCTTTTCGCATGTCGAGGTGCAGCTCTCAGGAAGTGCGAGTCCGGAAATCGCTGTATTTGTACATCAATTGTGGCACGACTCTTTGCTACGAGAGCTCGACAGACCCGCTTCTTAGGACGGCCGGATGCGTAGGCAGGGAGGCCACCGCTCGCCGGCGAGCTTGAAAGGTTAGGTGAGCGGTATTCAACATGGAAGTGAGGTTCAAATTGGACTAAGCTGAGCTGTTCCATGCCCTACTGGAGAGGAATGAGTGGTCAGCTCGCAATCAGAAAGAGAGAAGCGCCGAGCTCGCCTTCGGGTTTGCCTCGTCAACGACGTCTACCGCGCAGAGGCTCGCATCCGCCTTCTCATAGCAAAGCGGGTGCCCCCATCAACCCGCACTGTCCCTTCGCAGCACCCTCAACCCCCTTCCTTCCCTCCCCTCCCCTGTGCAAAGCCAGCGACCATCTCCTCTTCCAGTTTCCCAATCTCATAGCGCCTCCCCTCCCACTCAAAACTCCCTCCGCCCTCTTGCGCAAACTCTAGACTCTGGGCGAACGCCTCCAGCACAAGCGACGAGCGCATAAGAGAGTAGGGGCCGAAAGGCGATTCCGCAGGTTCGGCGGAGGTAGAGGGTGCAGACGAACGAGAGCGGCGGCGGAGAGAGGATGGAGAGGGGTGGTAGAGATATCCTCTGGCGTCGGAGGCGAGTGAAGATGGCGAGAAGGGCAGGAGGTTCGAGCCGGCGTAGGAGAGACCTGCTCGGCGGGGAGGTCAGCGCGCTTCCGACTCCTCGCAGCAGGCCACAGCTCCACTCACCCTCTTTCTCGAGCTTCTGAAACACCAGCGGCGTATCTTCACTCCTCAAGAAACTTCTCTCCTTCCCACAGAGCGAGAGCCAGCCGTACCCTTCCTCTCGGAGCTCCTTCGCTTCCTCATCCTGCAGATCGTTCCTTCTGAGATGCTGATAGAAGAAGGAGAGGAAAGCTGGATCTTTGAAGCAGGAGGTGAAGTTGCGGATTTTGGTGGTGGTGAGGAAGAGCTGCCTGTGAGGCGGGAGAGAGCCTGAGTGACGTGCATGCGGCGAGCAGGGAGAGGCAAGACGTACCCGTGTACATCGACATCGTAGAGGTAGGTTCTGGTCAGTGGTTTGAGCCGAGCGGAGGTGGAGCGGAACATGACAGTGAGACGGCGGAGGAAGAGAGGGAGCGAGAGCCGGCGACCTGTTGATGAAGTGATGATTGAGAACAGAGGCGCGATAGGGCGGCAGAGGTGGTGAGAGTGATCTTTTAGCCCAGCAAAAGCGTCAGATCATCGCCGAAGAGAAGTTCGGCCCAACTCCTCTCTCGGCTGCGAAGCTCTTGACGCGTTGTGAAGGCCTTGATGAGCAGCAAGAGAGATACGGAGTCAGTGAAGGGAGTAGCCGACTTTACTGAAGCGAACCGTACAGAGGAATGACTCGATGGTGGCTGAACCCGGGCGCCGAGAGTCCTGCGAAGGGGGAGGAGTGGCGCTCGTGTGAGAGTGCGCCGAGGCGAGCTGTAACGTTGCAGGATCACCCTACGGGCTCTGCTCTAGTCTATTCGTATTGCCATGCGAATCAGGGCCGAGCGGCGGTGGATTGTTCGTCAGAGTTGGAGCCGAGCTGAGCTTTTGCTCTTGTGCTCGAAACGACCTCCGCGTCTTTCTTGCTTCTCCTCCTCACCGACTTTCCCCCTCCCCTTCTCGTTTCGTTTCCTCTTTTTGCAGCTCTCTTCGTAACAGCGCAGGAAACGTTTCAGTGAGATATCTTCGCCCCCATTCACCAGCCTATGACTACCCCCAATGGATCCCTCGAGAGCGGACTAGGTGAGCTTCCCCCCCCCTTTGCTGTTGACTTTTTCGATCTCATCCCCGCTTCACCCTTGGACGAGACTGGGATAGAAGTAAGAGAGCAGAGCAAGTATACTGACATACATTCTTACTTTCTCTTCTTCCTCCCTTCTTACCCGCCCCTCTTACTCGCCTCGTTCGAATCGCCACTCGCTTCCCTCCCTCGCGCCTCACATTCGAAAACAGCCTCTCTCTCCGTCTCCGGAGCCGCCCCTACGCGTTCCGCCTATGTTCCCCCTCACATGAGGAAGGCCGCTGCCGCTGGCGGAGCTGCGTAAGTTTCCTCTTTTCCCTCTTGCCTACCAACAGTGGCGGGCCCGTGCAGAAGGCGGCGCGCGAAGAAGGGAACGGGGCACGCGACTGGAGAGCAATTTTGAGCGGATGCTATTGAGCTGCAGATCATCCTGCAGCCTCACAGCATCTAGTGAAGTGTATCAGAGTGGAACATCCTTTGCAGCGCGTCAAGGAGATCCAAAGGCTGACCTCTTTCTTCTTTCTCCGAACAGCCCCTCGCCTTCGCCCGCCGCCGCCGCTGGATGGGGCAACGCTCAGGCTCCCGCCTTCGTTCCCAGCCCTGCTCGCACCAGTGACTGGAGCGCCTCGGCTCCCCCTCGCACTGCCATGCCTCCCCGCGCCGCCGGAGGAGGATGGTCCTCGGGAGGAGGAGGAGGAGGAGGATCCTACGGCGGAGCTCGCAACGACGGCTACGGCTCGTGGCAGAACGGCAAGCACGTCCCCGGAATCGCCGAC
>MWVB01000116.1:0-17078 GCA_003054985.1 Leucosporidium scottii
TCGATCCCATCGCAGCTCGAGTCTCTCACCATCCTCGACCTCGACGACCACGGGAAAGCGGAGCTGTACGAGGAGCTGCAAGGAGTCATAGCGGCGTGGAAAGGCGGGGCAAAGGGAAGCTTGATCATTAAGGTCAAGCAAGCAGTCGAGAGGGACGTCGCTGGCGCTGTAGCCCGTGCTCACGAGTCGTTGCTTCGTTCGGCGGAGGAGAGCGGCGTCGTTGTGCGTGAGGTGCTAGCCAACGGGTCCTTCAACAATTGGGAGACTTTCTTCGACGTTTGGTGAGTGTCTTCTATCCTCTATACGCCGATCCATCTCACCCTAGCCACTCCTCTTACCAGAGCTCAACGCCGAGGCGCACGAGGCAGGACGGCGAGCGCTCTGAATTGCTGAGGACGCTTGGGAATCGCTTCTGAAAAATTGTCCGAGCTCGATGACCTAGCGAGAGACGCAGAGAGCGCGTCCGAAGAGTGTCGGAGCTCGGCGAAGGTGAACTTTGAGCTTTGCTTCCTTCATCTTGTTTCCGCCGCCATAGAGAGGGCGCTTGAGCGCAGAGTGGCATATTTGTCATCAATTTGAGCGTAGACGGAGACTCAAAGAGCTGCACCTGCTGCAGGGAGACCAGCAGGCGGACGAACGGCAGCTTCGCAAGCGCCGAGCTCGTATTCTTTCGCTACGGGATAAAGCAGCAGACAATAATAACACACGAGCTTTCTCTCATCTTGTCTCTTTATCCCTCTGCACCTCAGTACGAGCCAAGATCGCCTCAGCTTAGCCCTCGCGATTGACGCGCCTCAAGCTCTCTCTCTCCGCCACTTTCACCTCGTCCGCTGTTCTCTCGCCTCTCGCCCCAGCAGGGTCTTCGATCGATCGAACAACCTACAACTCGAGCCTATTGCGCACCTCCTACCGTCGTCCCCGTTCGAGCATCACCTGGTGCGTTCAGCTCAGCGCGTCTCTGGTTGAGAGAGGCAAAAGAAGAGCGAGGAAGAGATGTACGGTGCGAGAGGAAGCAGGGGGGGTGCTGAAACGTGGTACATCACGTGTTGAACCAGCTGGAAAGGCTAGAGACGGAATACAGCGCTGGCTCTGTTCGAAGAGAGCGAGGGCCTCGTCTGGGAGGAGCCTTGCTTGTAGCTCAACAGGTTCCGTCCGTGAAGGAGACCAAGCGCTGACCGCTCTTGACTCCCTACAGAACCTCACCCGTCACCGGCACTCCATCTCGAGGGGCTTCGTCCCCGCTCCCTCCTCCCTCCCCCTCCTGCACCATGTCAGACGACGAGTTTGACTTTGACGACTCTGCCTTTGACGAGCTGGACCAAATCGAGCACAATTTCACGACACTAGGCAAGCTCCCGCCTCGAACGATCGTCAACAAGCCAGGCCTCAAGCAGCGCGATCTCTTCGGCGGAACCATCGCCGAGAAGGAGAAGCCGCCGCCGCCAGTCGCTGGAAGCTCGCGAGGAGGAGGACTGCCACCGGGCAAGGAGACGGCGGCCAAGGTCAAGGTCGTCAAGCGGTGGGATCCGGCGTCGTTTGCCAAGCACGGCTGGAGCAAGAAGACGGCGGCGGCGAAGAAGGCGCTGGCGAGGGGAGGGAAGGGCAAGGGCAAGGGCAAGAAGAAGGCGTACGGATCGGACGACGATGGATGGGACGACGAGGACGTACTCGAGGACGATGGAGGCAGCGACTCGGACGACGGCTTCCTGGTCGACCCCACCTACGACCCTCATGCGCCCCTCCTCCCCATCAAATGGCCACCAGATCCCGAGGAATCCAAGACTTGGGTT
Organism: Leucosporidium scottii; assembly: GCA_003054985.1. NCBI lineage: Eukaryota > Fungi > Basidiomycota > Microbotryomycetes > Leucosporidiales > Leucosporidiaceae > Leucosporidium > Leucosporidium scottii. The sequence continues at coordinate 1,791 of MWVB01000116.1, forward strand.
TACCCTTGCTCCTCCGACAAACCCATGCGCGTCTACCAGTACAACATCGTCCACGTCGCCCTCTTCGAGAACACCCTAGTCTCGCTCCCGACCGGACTCGGCAAGACGTTCATCGCCGCCGTCGTCATGTGAGTGCAGATTCGAGATCGAAGGCGTAGCTTCCCACTTATCTCTCTTTCTCTCCTACAGGCTCAACTACTACCGCTGGTTCCCGAAGAGCAAGATCATCTTCCTCGCCCCATCTCGCCCTCTCGTCGCCCAGCAAGTGACCGCCTGCCACTACATCGCCGGAATCCCTCAAGAGGACTGCGTCGAGCTCACCGGCCACACCACCCCCAAGCTTCGTCACGTCGGCTGGGCGACCAAGCGAGTCATCTACTGCACCCCGCAGACGCTCGAGAACGACCTCGCCAAGGGAAGGGTCGACCCTCGCGACATCTCCTGCCTCGTCGTGGATGAGGCGCACCGAGCGAGTGGAGACTACGCCTACTGCGGTGTCGTGCGCTACATGATGAGCCGAAACCAACACTTTCGCATTCTCGCTCTCACTGCTACGCCGGGAGCGAGGGGCGAGGCAGTGCAGGACGTCATCGACAATCTCCATGTATGTTTCCTTTCTCTCGTCCAGCTCGATAGCGTTGTAGCTAACGCCTCGCTGCTCACCAGATCGGCAACGTTCAAGTTCGCACCGACCAGTCGCTCGACATCCTCCAGTACATCCACCACAAGTCCTACGACCTCAATGTCCTTCCTCTCGGCGACGTCCTCTCCTCCATCCGCGACCGCTGGGCTCGACTCATGGACGTCTACATCAAGCCGCTCCTCGCCGCCCGCTGCATCTTCGAAGGCCGAGCCGAGTTCCTCACGCCTTACGTCTGCCAGATCGCGTTCGGCAAGATCAAAGCGCTTCCTGGAGGCAACTCGGCTAACGGAGGACTGTTCCCCATGGCCAAGAGCCTCGGTCCCATGGCGCGGGCGATGGAGTACCTCATCGTGCAGAGCCTCACCGAGTTCGACAACTGCCTCAAGGACATCGAGTCGACGGGATCGAAGACGCTCGTTAACAAGTCCGAGTTCAAGGAGATCGTCCGCGAGGTTCGCAACCTCCGCTCCCGCGCAGGCTACGTCGGGCACCCCAAGATGGAGAAGCTGCGGTCAATGTGTCTCGACCACTTCGCCGCCGCCGAGAAGGACATCGACGAGGCTACCGGCAAGCCGCGCGAGACGAGGGTCATGGTCTTCTGCAACTACCGCGCCGTCGTGGAAGAGATTGTCGACTGCCTCAACACTCAGCGACCTCTCATCAAGGCGACGCCGTTCGTCGGTCAAGCGCACTCGAAGGGCTCTCGAGGCATGTCGCAGAAGGATCAAATCGAGGTGAGTAGTGTTTCGCTGTACCTCCGCTTCCGAGTCGCTCGCTGACCGCTTTCCCTCCGCTCGCAGACCATCAAGAAGTTCAAGAAGGGAGTCTTCAACGTCATGGTCGCTTCGTCCATCGGCGAGGAAGGACTCGACATTGGAGAGATCGACCTCATCGTCTGCTTTGAGGCCAACAAGTCGCCAATCCGCATGGTGAGCCAGCTCTCGGCGCCCTCGTCTCGGCGCTCGCTGACTTTCCCTCGCTCACAGCTCCAACGCGTGGGTCGAACCGGTCGAGCTCGAGACGGCCACATCATCGTCCTCATGACCCAGGGCCGCGAGGAGAGGAACTGGGACAAGGCCAAGGACTCGTACAACGAGGTGCAGAACGCTCTCATCTCCAACAAGGTCTTCGAACTCTACGCCGACGGCGATCGCATGCTCCCCAAGTACCTCAAGCCCACGGTCAACAAGATCGAGATCAAGGCCAAGCCCATCAACCTCGCCACCATGACGATGAACGGGCAGATTGGACTCGAACGGCAGATTTCGAGGGAGGAGAAGAAGGCCGCCAAGAAGAAACCTCCTCGCGATCCGAAACTCAACATGCCCAACGACGCCTTTGACGGCTTTCGCACCGCTGGACAACTCGCCGCCGCCGAGGCCAAGACGAGGAAGAAGGCGGCGCCCTCGCCCGGCCAACTCGTTCGCGAGCGCAAGAAGGCCGTCTACCTCACCGAGGAGCAGGAGGAGCACATGCGCAACCGCTGGTTCCACTCGGACGATCGACTCGTTAAGCCCGTCGTCTTGGACACCTACTCGCTCCCCTTCCAGCGCGGCCAGTCGGGCTCGGCTCTCACCATCCCTCGTCACGGCGACCGCCACGCCGACCTCCTCTCGTCGCTCGCCAAGATGGAGAAGCTGGACGACTCGCACCCCGACGCTCTCGATAGCTGGCACGAGAAGATGTCGTCCGCCTTCAACAAGGACCTCCTCTGCATCTGGGATCCGAGCAAGCGTCGCGGAGCCAACCCTCCTCATCCTCCCCTCCGACGGCTCCAAGCTTCTCCCGAGCTCCCTTCCTCCTTCGCCATCCCTCCTCCAGCGACTCGCACCGTACCTAAAGCCCTCTTCCTCTACTCGTCGCCTGAACTCTCCCCTCCAGTCGCTCGCGCCCGACCGAACCCCATCTCTCCTCGCATCTCGCCTCCACCTCTCCAAGCGCAGCGATCAGCCTCTTCGGCGCTCGAAGAACTCCCTCCACCTCAGCGTCCCGTCGCACGAACAGCTTCGAGCGCCGCCGTTCGACCTCGACCGCCTCCTCAAGCGAAACCGCCTCCACCGCCTCCCAAAGCCCGAGCAGCGCCTCTCCCGCCCGCCGCCATCCCTCGACCACCTCGACCCGTTCCTCCTCCCTCGCACACCATCTACCATCGAGAGCAGATCGACTCGCAACCTCATGGCTCGCTCGACCTCTTTGGCGTGCTCTCCTCCGAGCCCGACGTTCTTGAGGCGGCAGCTCAGCCTTCGCTACCTCGCCCATCGAAGGCGAGCACGAGCTACTCGGATATGCTGGACAAGGTTGACGAGGACGACGATCTCTTCGTCTCGGACAGCGAGTTGCTCAAGGGCGCCGTCGTCAAGGGCAAGTCCAAGTCGCCAGTCAAGGCTCAGGCTCGACCGGAGGAGATTGTGCTCGACTCGGAGGAGGACGAGGAGGAGACGGAGACGCTCCCTCGCGTGCTCACTCAAGTCTCGCGCGAGGAGCCTCTTCCATGGTCGCCCACGCCGCCCAAGGCTGCTCGACGCGAGGCTTCGGCGGAGGTCATCCCCGATAGCGACGAGGAGATGGCCGACTTCCTCCTCCCTCGACCCACGGTCAGGACTCGCAGCACGACGCCCGAGAAGAGTGCCTCCCTTCCAGCTCACGAGGAGCCGGCAGCGCAGGAGGACGACTTGGACGAGTTCAGCTTCTTCGAGCTGCCGGACGAGGCGATGGACGCCGCTCTCGACATTGCGCCAGCGAACGTCATCCAAGCTCGCGCACCTCCTCTTCCTCCTCTTCCTCTTCCCGTCCTCACTCGTACCCCGTCTCCCACCGCCGTCGTTCTCGAGGTCGACCTCGACGAAGACGACTCGGCGCTCATGCCACCTCCTCCTTCCGCCTCCAAGGTTCGACCTCCCCCTCAACCGCAATACCGACCTCGTCCACACCTAGAGAGTATCCCTGACTCGAACTCTTCCGACCCTCCCAAGTCGACCTCTCGTCCCCAAGCCGCCGCCTTCCCTCGCCCTCCTCAGAGCATGGACGCTTCCTTCGAGAACTCTCCCGTTGTAGTTGCCGGTCGACGAGGTACGGCCAAGCGCACGGTTGTCATTCGCTCCTCTTCACCTCAAGCTGAGCCCGCCCCTCGCGCTGCACCCTCCTCGACTTCTGCCTTCCGCTTCGCTCCCGACCTCTCCGACTCGCCCGCTCAGCCTGCTCCCAAAGCCCTCAATCGCCTTCGCCGTGGTCGGCAGGTCGTCGAGGATGATGAAGAAGAGGACGACGATGCCGTGCAGGTGGAGGAGGAGTACGACGAGCCACTTCACTCGGCGCCGAAGCCCAAGCTCAAGTCGAAGAAGGCCAAGCGCATCAAGTTGACCGAGAAGGCGGCGGCTCGCTCCAAGCTCTTCGATATGGAAGCGGTCAACTCTTCCGCCGACGAGCCCGAGCCTTCGTCCGAGGCTTACGCGACCGAGGATTCGGAGGATCGTCGCTTCGTCGCCAGCGAGGATGGCGATCTCGAGGACGTGTCGCCGGGGCAGGCTCAGTTTTACCGCGAGTCGCTGATGAGCCAGGCTCCAGCGGCTTTCACGACGAGACTCGGTCGCTTCGGTGGGAATGGGGCGAACAGGCGAAGGAGCGGAGGACGAGCAGACGCGCCGGCCACGCCGATGACGCCCATGACTCCCAACTCGCAGGATCAGTGGAGGTGAGTTGTAGCTCTTTGCTCTCTTCTTTTTCCTCTCGATCTGATCTCGTCTTCGCTTCACAGCTACGACTCGTTCTGCGTGGACGACGATGAGGAGATCGAGTTCCAGTCGTCCAGTCAGAGATGTCGATGAGGTGAGCTTGCGGTTGCTTGAGAGCACAAGTCACCTTGCTGATCCCTTCTCATTTTGCGCAGCTTCCTTTCAGTGTCCTTGTCGTATGAGTATTCCAGCAACTGTATTCGCTTTGCCCCTGCGCCGATGTGAGAGCCGAGCCGAACGTTCGCGGAGCCGAACGTTCGCGGCGAGGCTTTCAGGACGAGCACCGCGCCTGTCTGCACAGCAGACACTCGCCTGCGGACTCTCTCTGCTTTTTGATGAGGTGCAAGATGCTTCAGCCATGCAGCCCGGCCATCGTCCTGCCCTTCGGCGTTCTCTGCTCAAAGACTCCCTCCTTCGGCCTCGAGGTGGCTCGGGTTTCCGCCGGGCGCAGGTCAGTATACGGGCTTGAGGGCATGTACAACCACAGGCTGACGCCGTACGCACCCTCTCCATCGACCTGCTGCAAGAAGAGCGAGAGTCGAGGCTGTCCGTACTCGCTTCTGGCGGCCCTCCAGACCGCCCCGTGTCGACTCGCTAGTGCAGGGGAGCAAAAATGACCTTCTGCAGCGTCTACAGGGCTACAGAATGGCAAAAATTTAGCGACTGGAGGAGGAGGGAATCGAACCCGCGGCCTCATGCATGCGAAGCAAGCGCTCTACCCCTGAGCTACACCCCCAATAATTTCAGTCTAGTCCCCCTCTTTGACGTACATATCCTCTGTGCAAGCGAAGCAGGCTGCGACCGACTCGGCGAGAGATCAGCGGGCTCTCTGCGGCTGTTTTGAGGCAAGGAAGGGATTCCCGTGCCAAGTGTTTGCTGAACAGGTAGCAATCTACCTCAGCGGATAGCATGTCACATCTGTGTAGGCTTCCAGTAAATTCAACTGGTCTCTTTCGGCGTTCGGTATTCGTTGCTGAGTCTGCCGGTCACCAGCTTAGCTTGTCAGGTTCCAGCGCAGCAGACGCAGCTGTCAAACAGTTGTTCTACATGCCTGAAGGTGACAGCACAGGCACTTTTGATGGCCGAAGCTCTCCAAGTGCAAGGCCGAGCTGCTCTCAGCTTCCGCTCCACCGCCGAGGTGATGAGGAAGGGGAGGACGGGAGATCAGCTGGGAAGCGGAGAGGGCTTCTGTAGTGAAGCACAGCCGCAGCAAGTCCATAGGCGAGTGAGAGTAGAGCTCCACCTTCCCCTCGGCGCGAGAGGGATGCCTCCTCGAGCCCTCCCTGGCTCTCCCCCTGGCTCTCCAACAGATCTGGGAGGCCTCTAGAGCAAACGTACAACACCCAAAATGAATCTCGGGGGCAGAAAGTCTACGGGTGAGTGGGGGTAGAGCTGCAACTCCCACTCGGCGCCGGAGAAATCCCCCTTTGAAGGCTCCCCGAGCCTCTCCTGACTCTCCTACAGGTCTGGAAGACCTCTGGAGCAAAAATCAAGCTTCCAAAACGAACCTGGAAGGCAAAAAAGTTTATGGTTCCCGACGTGGAGAGGCAGGGAATCGAACCCGGGACCTCATGCAAGCAAGTCGCGAAAGATGCTAAGCAAGCGCTCTACCCCTGAGCTACATCCCCATCTTTTTTTCTGTGGGCCAAGCAGAGTTGTTACCATTCTGCTCACCTCGTTTTGAGCAGATTCAGAGCATCTCGGCTCGGAGAGGAAGTGACGAGGCGACGGAGGAGGGCTGAGAGTGGCTCCTGCAGGGTCCAGGGTTTTGCAGAGAGAGGCCAGACGAGGCCCAGCTTTCTTTCTACACTTCTCCACCCGCCCCAGCTCCTCCTGCTTTCGTAAAGGCTCAACGCTCGCTGCCCCTTGAACCCTTCCCAGCTCGGCGCCGACGAAGGTCAAGTGAGAGCTAGCGCAACAGTCGTCGGTCAAGACGACGAATTCCAGAGTACTCATCCGCACCTGGAGAGGCGAGCCCAGCCGCAGTAATCTGTCCCGTCTCGACGCTCAGAATACAGTGTGCTCGGCGCCGAGCTACTGTCCGCTGCGGTCTGCGACCTGTCTCCGAGATGAAGAGCAGAGGCACAAACAGCCTTGACAGTTCTGAGCTCTCATTCTCTCTCATTGGGTGATTCACAGAGGCGGAAGACGCTGAGCCGAACAGCCAGGGCTTTAAGCGAGGCGAGCTCCTCCCCTGCTCGCCGAAGAACATGGCTCGCCCCTCGCCCCCAAGCCTCGATGCCTTCTCTCCTCTCTATGGAATAATCAGTGAAAACTCTAGTGTGGGAGGAGAGGGGGCAGCAATGCAAGCTGGGAAGGGGCCGACTCAAACGAGGGCTTGAGGCTGAGAACTGCGCTTGAGGTGTCGACACTGTACTTGAGTCATCTGGTGGAGCAACGAGCAGGCTCGAGGTAGATCATGTTGAGGACAAAGCGAGAGACTGAGCAGAAGTAAGAGCGAAGAAATCAGCAAGAGAAGCGTGGTGATCGGCGTTCGAAGCTCGGCGCTGTTGCCCTCGCTTAGAAGCCTCTCTTTTCGCTCTCTTTGCTCCCAGATTGAGAGTTCTTGTCTATGGGTTACAGGTGCGTTTAGATTCTCGCACCCTTCTCGCGCCGACGCATGAGCACGTCGAACGAGCTGAACAGATCTTGCGTCTGCTCCCCCGCTAGCGGTTGTAAAACGAGTCTGGGCTACAAAAGTCCAGCCTCAACCCTCGCTCCCTCATTTTCTCCACCGCAGGATCTACCCCCCCAAGAAAGCGCTCCACCAGCCATGGCTCCAACACCACCCGCTCGACTCGGCGCAACGCCGAAATGGCTCCGACAGCACCGGCGTCTCGAGAATCGAAAAGAACCCACAATCGTTCCGCAGGCGCGAACGGATTCGTCACCGACGCTCTGACCTCGGAATGTAAGACGAACCGAAGCTCGAGGGTCCCCATCTTCCTTTTTTTTTTGTGAGGGCCAGCCAAAGCCGTACCCGTTCTGCTCTTTTACCTTTGAGCAGATTTGAGAGGGCCTCGGGCCTCGGCGGAGGGAGGAAGCGACGAGGCGACGGAGGAGGGCTGGAAAAGGCGCAGGCTCCTGCTGCAAGGTCTAGGGGTCTGCAGAGAGAACCCAGATATGACTCAGCTTCCTTCCTGCACTTCTCTACCCTCCCCTGCTTCTCCTGCCTTTCGTAAACGCTCAACGCTCGCTGCCCCTTCTCAGCTCGGCGCCCAGGAAGGACGAGTCAAGTGATAGCTCAAGCAAGAGTCATCGGTCAGGACGACTAATTCCAGGGTACTCGTCCGCGCCTGGAGGGCTCAGTCCCGCCTCGGTAATCTCCCCCGTCTCGACGCTCAGGACACAGTCTGCTCCGCGCCGAACTACTGACCGCTGCGGTCTGCGAGCTTTCTCCGAGATGCAGAGCAGAGGCACAAACAGCCTTCACAGTTCTGAGCTCTGCTCCTCTCTCATTGGGTGATTCACAGAGGCGGAAGACGTTGAGCCGAAGAGCCAGGGCTTTAAGGCTTGCGAGCTCCTCCCCTGCTCGGCGAAGAATATGGCTGACCCCTCGCCCCCAGGCCTCGATCCCTTCTCTCCTCTCCATAGCTTATGGAGTTCTGACTCCAGTGTGGGAGGAGGCACGGGAGCAGTGCAATCTGCGAAGGGGCGGACTTGACTTGGAACGAGGGCTCGAGGCTGACTCGAAGAAGTGCGCTTGGGGTGTCGACGCTGTACCTGAGTCATCTGGTCGAGCGCCAAACAGGCTTGAGGTCACGTCTGTAGAGAACACAGCGAGAGAAGGAGCAGAAGCACGAGCAAAGATATCAGAAACGAGAAGCGAGGGGGCTCGGCGTTGAAAGCTCGGCGCCGTCGAGTTCGCTCGAAGGAGTCTTCGCTCGCTCCTTTGACCCCGTCGATCTGAATAAAGATTATTTTCTACGTTCCGACTGTGCTAAACCCCGACAGCCTATCTGCCGTCGACGACTCGAGGACGAGCACACCGAACGAGCCCGAGTCGCTTCATCCGCCAATTCTACGAGTCTGGGCTGCAAAACTCCAGCTCCAATCCTTTCTCCTTCATCTTCTCTACCGCGTACACCTCTCCACCCGGGTAGCGCTCTTCCAACCACGGCTCCAGCACCACCCTTTCCACTCGCCTCACCGCCGAGATCGCCTCGACGGCCCCGTCGTCCCAATACTCGAAGAAAGCCCAGAGCCTCTCGTGCAGAGGCCGAGGCCCAGTTACAGCTGCTCGCGCGGAGAGCCAGGGGTCTAGCATGTAAACGAGACCCAGGGGAGGAAGATCGGCGGCGTCAAACGGGGGAAGAAGAAGCGGCGGCGGCGGGAGATTGTCGAAGACGATGACGGTTGTTTCGAGACGTTGAAGGTGAATGCCCCTGGTGAGGAGCTTGCGGATGAGAGAGATGGGGATTCCTACTGTGTCGTTGTCGAGACGGAGCGTGACGAGTTGAGGAGCCATCGCGACGACAAATTCGACGTTCGACGGCCCGACGGGCCCCAATTCCCGCGTGATGGCCTGGGTGAAGAGGATGGCCATCTCGGAGACGTTGGGGAAGGCTGAGGCGAAGGATGAGATGTCGCGAGGAAGGGTAGCGAGGCGGAGACTGAGGGTTCGGAGGGAGGGAAACGCCGCCGAGACGGATGAGATGGTGATATTGCGGAGGTTGAGGGCGCGGAGGGAAGATTGGGCTGTATGATTCGATCGTTAGAAAAGGCTGAAGGCTGGAGCTCGGATTCGTGCACTCACCGAGAAGGGGATTCCAGTCAACATTCCATTCGCTGTTTGCTCCATTAATCTCGAGCTTCCTCAGACAAAAGCACCGCTCCAGCACGTATAGTACCAGGTCGCTTTCCACTGACCGTTCGGTGCGAAGCCGTCGAGCCTGAACGTCCTGCACAGAGCTGCCCGCTCGGGCTTTTCCAAAGTCCGCGTGAGGGCTTTTGCCTGCGCTTCCGAGCTGATCCAGACGTCGAAGTAGAGGAAGGGACGAACAATTTCCTCCCAGGCGTGGCTGACGAGACGCAGCAATCGAAAGAACTTCCTGAGCTCGAGGATTCGTCCCCTTCCGGTTTCGCTGGTTGCAGCAGCGAGCTCGATGATACGACGAAGGAGCTCCACTAGTAGGTACTCTGCTGGATCCATGACAAGTTCAACGAGCGAGAACGAAAATGTGGGAGGAGAGAGAGCGACGCAAAAGTAGATGTGGCGGACGAGGCTCGTCCTTTGAGAGGGCTCGAGCTGAGAAGCTGCGCAAGAGGGGGCGTCGTCGAGCCGAAGTGGAGTCGAGGGAAGGGAGCACAGTCAAAGAGCGCACAGTGGTGAGTTAAATCAGAGACCAGACGCGAACGATAGAAGCGAAGAATGAGACAAGCAGGCTCGGGGCTCGGCGCTGGCTATTCGCTCCCGTTCAGACGTGATGTCTCGCTCGCTTCACTCTCGAATCAGCGAGGGGAGCTAGATAAAAAAGAGAGAGGCATTCATATCATCCCCCAGCCCCACAATGCCTCCCCGCTCTCAAGCAGCGAGCAGTGCCAGCTCTCACTTCCTTCGCTTGAGATTTCCTAGACGAGCTCACGGCTGGTGCTGATCTCGCCACTGCACTCGGTCCAATCCCATCATTACATCGTTCCCTATGCGTCCTGCCAATCCAGGCTGCCCAAGATCAAAGTCTTGCGCGGCAGACGTCCAGGAAGAGGCGAGAGGAGGGTGACCTTCTTCTTGGTCTGGTCGATGGCGGAGCTGCGAGGAGGGATTAACGAGAGGGCGACAGGGTAGGAGGGAATGCGGGGGTAAAGGAGAGGGAAGGGGAAAAGGAAAGGCGTCAGCGTCGGTGTGTCTAAAGATCCTCCGAACCTGTCGCCGAGAAGCTCGCGCCGACAGCAGCAGGAATAGGGAAGCGGGACTCACACATACACCCATCCAAGCATAGGACCCATCCCCCTATCCTCGTCGCTATCCTCGTCGCCTGCTTGCGGGATAGCCAAGACCTTGTTGACCAGCTCGCTCGGCGTGCGTGAAGCTGTGAGGTCCATGGGAACAAGGTCGGTGTCACCCACGATACGACCGGCGCCAAGTGGGAGTGCTGAGTCGGGGACGACGGTGTCGGCGGCTGCACAGTCGAGATTGCAGGTCGAGTCGAGGAGAAGAGAGAAAGAAGAGAGAAGGAAGGAGGAGGAAGGGTCAGCGCTGCGTCCAGCAAAAAGCCCAAATGATAGAGAGAGACACTCACATTCTCCAACAGACACGATTTTGAGATCCTCAAACTTGACAATGATGGAGAAGGGGCTGAGGACTCCCTGAGTGAAAGCCGGTCCGCCGTAGAAGTAGGAGCGAATCTGAGCATCCTTGACGCGGCTGTGGTACGCCGAGTCGTCTTCTGCAGCCTGTGCGAGTAGATGAAGAGTGCAGATGAGGCGATGAAGGGTAGGAGAGGGAAGGCGAAGAGAGGTGCGGGGGCGAAGAGCGAGAGGAAGAGGAAGAGCGAGAAGAGAGTCAGTCGGGCTCAGCGAGGAGAACGGAGTCAAGCGAAGCAACCTACTCCTTGACTTGCTGGTACCCTGACCACCGTGACCGTCTTGTTTGTCTCGAGCAGCTTGCGAACCTGTCCCTCAAGACGCTCGTTGCCGACGACCAGAACGATATTAACTGTGGCACGCGGAAAGAGGAGATCAGCGTGCATACTTAACGTGCAGGAGACCATGGCCAGCCTCCCGAGCACGGGAGAAGGACAACCGAACTCACTCTCCAACGCCCTCACCGCCTTGCTAATGTTGCCCATCGCCTTCTTCTCGGCCCACTCTCCCGGCGTATCAACCACACAGCCCGCCTTCCATCCTTCCACTCCACCCTCATCCAACTTCCTCTTCAAGGCCTTCCCAAACCGCTTCAGCAGCTGCTCGTACACCGGCACATGCTCGTTCGGCGAGGTATGGCCGTGCCAGAAGACGAGAGGGTTGACGGGAGGAGCGTAGGCGTCGATTGAGGAGGAGGGATACCAGTCGGAGGAGGAGGGGGCGGGAAAGGGAACGGGAGGGCCGGAGGAGGTGGCGGTGCCGAGAGAAGAGACGGGTGTGGTGGTTGGTAGGAGCGAGTTGATGGAGACGAGACTCATCGTCCCTGGCATAGTACATCCTCCTTCTCCGACATCCAGATTCACGACAACCACTCCTCCGCCGTTCGCTGCTCCGCCCCTGCCTCCGGCCTTTGCCCAAATCTCCCTCGTTCGCCAATTCACCAATGTCTTGACCAACGTCGTCTTTCCTGCTCCGCGTTCGCCGACCAGCATCATGCGCGGCCCAGGGACCTCATCGTCGGGAAGGGACAGGTCGGCGTTGGGATTCGAAGCGAAGGTGGAAGGTCGGGCGAGAAGGCGAAGGCGGGCGAGGGCGAGGTGAAGGGAGAGATAGGAAGGTAGAGGGGATTCTGAGGACTCGTAAGAGGTCTCTAGCCGGCCTGCAACGTAAGGAAGGGAACAGGTTAGCCCACGAGCGCCGAGGAGGGCCAAACTGAGAAGCCTGAGACCATCGTCGCGCTCGCTGGTCAGACCGAGTAGGGACCGAGGAGAAGCAGGCGTAGAGAGAACCTGGGACGATGCACCACCCTTCATCCTCGCCCACCGCGCTGGCAGAAGGAAGGGATGACATTGCATTGCGACGCCGCGAGCCGTTCCAGACGATCAGCAGCCCTCGCCGAGCTGCGCATCTCGTCAATAGGACTCTCTCCGTCTTCCCTGTAGCCCATGCATCCGGCCCATCTCGTCTCTCCTCCCAGACGCGCCTCGAGTTCAGCGAAAGGACTCATCTCTAATTCGGCTCCCTCGCTCGTCCACACAGCAGCTCGTACCTCATCACCAAACGGATGCGGTTGTCCCGGTACTAGCTCGCAGCCAAAGACCTCGGCAGTACCCTGCAAGAGGGTGATGGCGATGGCTTCCTTGGGCTCCAGCTCAAATCGAAACTCGTGCAGCGGTGGGAGTGAGACTCGGCGAAGGGGCGGTGGATTGGAGGAGGACATGCTTCTGCCTTATAACGCACGTTGAAGAAGTCGATGGGCAGAGGAAGCGAGAGTGATGTGTCTGCTGGGAGAGGGAGAGCGAGTCAGCTTGCTGTAAAGAGCTGGATCGGAGATGGCAGGTAGGAGCAGCAGCTGTAGTGCTACAGGATGGATTTTAGCAGCGAGCCACCGCTGCTCTAGTCCTGCACCTTCATCGACAGCGGGCCACGCCTGAGCTGGGATGTTGTGTGTTCGCCTGCTGCTCATCGAAGGCGAGACGAGACTGACCTGTGCAAGTGCTACAGAGCTGGAGAGCTGTATCCGACCAAGCCGATTCCACGCGAGTTGAGATGAAGAAGACGAGGTAAGCGTAGGAGAGCAATCTGCCGGCTCGCTAGCTCGCTCTCGAGCTCAAGTCGTCGACTCGCGGGAACTTCAAGTTCGCGCGCAGAGCTACGAAAAGGCTCAAAGAGCTCAGTCGTGAGATCACATGTAGTCAGCCACTTCTCTACCGCTCGAATGCGCTCGCTAGCTTCCCCGCCCCGTTCGCTGCCTCCTCGGCGCTCGCTGCTCAGGTCTACTGGCAATAAGCTCCTCTTGCCCAATAAGCTAACAATAAGATACTATGTCCTCCTCCAAATTCCTTCACTTCGCCACCGTCTTAGCTTTCGTACCATCCTTGCTCGTCTTCCCTCCTCCGACGCTCATGGCAGCCTTCTTGATCGCCGTTTCGAGGGCGTTCTTGGAAAGCTGGTCATTGGGACAGAGCTTGACGAGTGCGGTGAGGTCTAGAGTGTGTATGAGAGCGAAAGAGAAATCAGCACAGGCTCATGAGCGAGAGAAGGAAGCGGAAAGCTCGGCTCACCTTTGACGCTGTCGGCCCATCTACCCATCATCGCGAGGGCCGTACCGCGTCGATAGAGCGCCTTTACACACATGGGATCAAGGGCGAGCGCCATGCTGCAGTCCGAGATGGCCTCGCGATATCTGTCCGAGCGAGGAATCGTCAGCTGAGGTTCGAGAAGCGAGGAGGGGAGGTAGCCTACTGCACCGCTCCGCCGATCTTGATCCTTGCTGCGGCAGCGTTGGCCCAGTAGACGGGGTTTTGTGAGTCGATGAGCGAGGCGGTGGCGAAGGCGTTGATCGAGTGGAGGTAGGCCTCGGGGTTGTGGTCGCCGAAGTGAGCGTTGCCCTGCGAAAGAATGAGGCGAGAGGAAGCTCGATCAGCGGGGATTCAACAAGAGTCAAGCAAGCATCAACACTCACATTCCTCTTCTCCCGCTCTGCCAGCTCATTATTCCACTCCTCCCCGCTAGACCTCGCCACCGTCGCCAAATCCAACAACCTCCCCCAATGCGACAAAGCCCTACCCGCCCTCTCCTCCACCGTCCCCAACTCTCTCATCCCACCCACCTGTGCCTCCAAACTTCCCCTCCCGCTCGTCCCTCCACAAAGCCTCATCGCCTCGTCAAACATCCTCACGCCGCCTTGCCATTCCATGCGCGCGAGAAGGTCCTCGGCGAGGATGTAAGGGTCGCGAGCGATCATGCGGTCGATGGCGCCGTCGAAGGCGTCGGCGAAGGAGAGGAGGAAATCGGCGAGGCGATAGGAGCGGTCAACGCCGGTCCACTCGGGCCCGCCGATAGCCTGTCAAGAGATAAAGAGAGGAAAGCAGGTTAGCAGGAGAGGAGAAGAGAAGAAGCTCGTCGGAACTCACGTTCTCCCTCAGCTTGACATGAGCCCACTTCATGAAGGCCTGCTGATCCATCGCTGGGAGGTCGATGGGGATCTTGCGATCGGCGAGCTCGCATTGTGAGAGGCGATGATGGGTGTTGGCGAGGATCTCGGGGTGGTTGGAGAGGCGGCAAATGCAGACTGGTCCGAGCTGAGCCGACTGCAAGGAGGGAGTCAATAGGACAGCGTGGAGTCGAGTCGGAATGAGTGAAGAGCGAGGCTCGAACGCACAAAGACCTCCATCAACTTCATCAGCGCAATGGCAAGTGTCCTCTGCGTAAAGTCCTGCACCTCGAGCTGAGTGACGGCGCTCCACATGCCCTTCTCGGCCAATCGAACGAATCCAGTCATGTCCTTCGGCTCGCCTCCTTCAACGGTCATGAGCCCTCCCATCGAGAGGTATGACTTGGCGAGCTGGTCTCGAATGAAGATGAGAGGGTCGCCGAGGTTGCCGATGAGCTCGTCTGTTGGTTGATCGGGAGCAGAAATCAGCCTCGGCTCGTTGGGCCAGGTAGAAGAGGAGGGAACTCACACTTGAAGGCCGCGGCGCAAGTCTCGTATAGCAGTCCATCGAGTTGAGGCCAGATGGCATGATTTGCTCGGTCGCCTGTGCAGCGATCTGGAGGGCAGCAAGTCGGCGCCGGCGGCCTTCCCACTGCCCTCGGGATCCACCCCTTCGCCCCTCGATGGGCTACATACGCTGACTCATGATCCTGCTGATCAAAACCATACATCATTTCTCCGTTAGCCATCGGAGGGGCGTGCGAAGCACCTGCTCCGCCTCCAGCCCCTCCATCCCGAAGCGCCGACTTGCCCTTCTTCTTCTTCTTGCCCTTCTTCTTAGCTGGCCGGTCTCCTCCATCAATGCTACCGCCCCTCTCGCTCGAAGCGTCCCTCGTACCCGCCGAAATCGACCGCTGGGCGAGGATCGGCGCCATGGTCGATTGAAGCATCTCGCCAGCGCAGGCGGTGCAGCAGGCGTCGTCGGTACATTGTTCGACGGGAGCTTCGGTAGCGGGAGGACGGCGGGCAGGAGAACGACTAGGCGAGGATGATGGGTTGAGGTGCGAACGGGGGAGCTTATTGGAGCGCGGAGGAGGGGAGGGTGGGGGAGTGTAGTCGGGAGGAGGGGCCGAGTAGGAGGAAGGGGCGGGGGCGCTTGCTGCTCGGCTCAAGCG
>MWVB01000116.1:17113-49305 GCA_003054985.1 Leucosporidium scottii
GGAGAGCAAGCCGGACGACGCGCCGAGTAGGAGGAAGGGGCGGGGGAGGAGGAGCGCGAAGAAGGTCGAGAGAGGGAAGGCGAGAGCGAGCGAGGTGGCAGAGCGTTGCGAATGGGTCCGTAGCGGGCGGGAGAGCGACCCTGCACGGAAAGCAAGATCAGAGAGGCTCGACGGGGATAGTGAGAAAAGAGAGGGAATACGCACTGCTCCATTGTTGGGGATTTGAGCGCGTCCTTTGCCCTTTGCTGACTGAGGCGAAGGCGAGACCGCTCGAGGGGCGTTGGCCGAGAAGGGGTCGGTCGAGGGCGGCGGCGCGGCGAGCAAGTCCTTAGAAGACCCCTGCTTGAACATCTCCTCGTCCTCCCTTTCCTTCTCTGCCTTGGCCGCACCCAACGCCGCCGCCCTCGCCTCCTTCTCACGAGCCTTCTCCAACTCGGCCTCCAGCTCCTTCATCTCCTCATCCAGCACCTCGCGCTCCAACTGCTGCCTCTCCTTGACCAACGCCGTGTAGCGAGCGACCACTGCGCCGAATTCTGGTGAAGCCTGAGCGTTGGCGTCCTGGAGATCGCGCAGCCGAGTCGCGAGGATCGTCTCCTGCTCCTGGATGTTGGCGACGAGCTCCTTCTTGCGTTCGAAGGCGGCCTTGATCTTCTCGCGAAGCTGCTTCTCGGCTACGCGAGTCTTGACTCGAGCGAGAAGCTCGCTGGGTCGTTTGGCGGCGCAGAAGTCCTATCAATGCGAAAGATTAGCGCGGCCGAGAGGAAAGAAGGCAGCTGCCCCAGACACACCATGATCTGGATGAGGTTTTGACCTCCAACTTCGCCTACTCCGAGCAATCCTTTGCACGCTCCTGGACCAAACTCGGCCTCAAAGTCGTCCGAGATGAGCTGAAGGAGTTGGATGGGCTGGGAGATCGAGTCGAGAAAGATCTGGTACTCGGTGGAGAAGGCGGCATCGCACACGACCTCCTCGGCGACCTCCTTGACAAGAGCGTGGTACGCCGCGAATGCCCTGCGAATCTGCGGGCGCCAGACGGAGGCTTGCTTCCATTCGGGGCCGGTGAGGGCGCCCGAAGCGAGGAGGGAGCGGATTGAGGTGAGGAGGGCCTGTGGCGAAGGCGGGGTGCGAGGCGGGCAGACGGGGAAAGCGTGCTTGAGTGGTGCAGATTTGAGCATGGCGAGTCCAGAGGGTGTGATGAGGGTGTGCAGGCAGGGGAGAGGGGAGGTCTTGGTGTGCTTGAGCTGCGAGACCTGTTGGTGTTTTTGAGGGTCAGCTTATATTCGCCAACAAGTGTGGAACCATACTGCAGGACAGAAGCCCTGGTACGCTGCAGGAGTGCAGCTCTCGGACGCGACGGCAGCTCACAATTCCCTCGAAGGCCATCGATAGTCCGCTAGAGAATCCGACCTCCCGAAGTGAAGTAGCCCACGCTTCGTCATCTTGATCTAATGCAGCTTTGATGACCTGCTTGATGGCGCTCCTGCCGATGTCGAGGTACTTGTCCGCGACGTCGAGAGGCGAACGGCCTTGCTCGAGTCCTGTACAGAGCCACGCCTCAATGGTGCGATTTGCTTCGATCCAGTCCAGGATCTCGCTCACGCCGAGATAGCGTAGTGAAGTGGCGTAGAAGGTCGAGAAGAGATTCTGGTACAGCGCGCAAAGAAACGCGTTAGCTTCAAGTCCTTCTTCTGCGCTGGATCAGCGAGGGAGCGGGACTTACCGAGAGAGCGTGAGCAACGTTATCTGCTAAAGGTGTACCTAAGGGGAGTGGTACGCCCGGTTGAAGACAGCGCGCGCCGCAGGTGGGCGAAGTTCCGAGCCCGAAGGGAAGCGGCGGAGCTCGAGCCTGCGCCATGAATCGGGAAGGGGGCAGTCGCGCCGAGCTTGTCTTGTAGGTGTCGGCCGAAGTGGTAAAGTGCAGCGACTCGGGCAAGAGAAACGAGGTGAGATGATGGAGAGAAAGCCCGCGTTTCGACTTCGCGTTCGAAGCGGTTCGGTCAGGCGGACAGTCGTCTCGCCCGCAATGCGATGACTGATGCAGTGCACTGTTCGCTACAGCCGCAGAATTCTTCCAGGTTTCGCTGAAGCTTCGCACCTTCAATTCGCACGCTTCTCAACCTTCACTGGACTCGACCGAAGTGCTCGCCGACTCCGATCTCCCGCTTCATTTGTACACAACTCTCATACTACCAGTACTCATCCGGAATCGAGATCGGCTCTCCCCGTCTTTCCTTGCCCTGCAAGGCGAAGAAACCCGTCAGCGTTTTGCGGTCCTCCCGCGCCGAGCACCGAAACGGACTCACGAGCTCCTCCCAGCTCACACAAGCCTCCAGCGAGCTCTTGCCAACGTAGATGAGAAGCTATAGATACGAAAGAAGGTCAGAGACGTCTTCAATGGAAGCAGGGAAGCTCGGTAGACGCACCTTCAAGTCAAGTTGAGCCCATTGCTTGCCTTCCTCAGTGCCCCTCACCGGCGAGACGGCGACGAGAGAGGCCAAATCGGCGGAGACGGTTCCAATAGACTGGTAGGAAGAGTATGGAATTCCTGCGTCATCGAGAGAGAGGTAAGCTTCATCAGCGCCGAGCTTCTCGTTCTCATAACGAGGGCTCACCCTTCAGATCGGTCATCCACCCCTCGGTAGCTGGCTCGGAGGAAGGGTCACGCGCAAAGAGCTCGACGGAGAAGGTCGTATCAACGGAAGAGAGGACGTGCTTGACGTTGTAGACCTTCTCGACAGGCTCGGAGGGGTCGAGGATCGCTCCCTGCGGGCGAGAAGTCGGCACAATCAGCTCGATCGTCCATCGCAGAGGACGTAAAACGTACTCACTTTCTGCACCACTGCCGTCCACTTGCCCAAAATGTACCTCGCCCCGCTGACGCTCGTGAAAACCTCCCTCTCCATCCCCATCTCCCAATTCTCGCTCCACCCCACCGCACTACCAATCCCCACCTCAAACTTACATCTTCTCTGCTGAACCGTCTCGGACAAATAGAACCTGAGCGCTCCCTCGGCGACAGCGGTGTGCGAGGGGATCTCAGGGATGAGAAGATTGATGCCCGAGGGGGAGAAGGTCGAGGACAGGCGCGATTGGACGTAGGGGGACTCGCCAAAGCCGCCGGAGAGGAGGATGGAAGTGGCGGACCCGCGGGGCACGATGGAGGAGAGGCGGACGACGAGAGCGTCGACGGAGGGGCGGAAGAGGTCCTCGATTTCTTGCCTGTCGGAGCCGAGGGGGCGAGGGTCAGCTCTGCTTTGCTTTCGGCGAAGGACTGGTGAAGCGATGAAGAAGAAGGAGAGAGAGAGAAAGAGAGAGAGGCGGCTCACCCGCTGAACCTCATGCAGCCTCCACTGATCCCGGCACTCTTGTCCTCGCCCTCACTCGCGATCCTCAACACAAACCCTTCCTCACCAACGTCCCCCGCGCTCCGAAACTTGGTCTTGACCTTGGTCTCGGACTCCTCCATGATCGCCTGAACGAGGGGCGGCTTGTTGAATTTGGATTTCCCGAGCCGTTTGGTGAGGAGGAAGGAGAAGGCCGAGGTGACCGTTGAGGCGCCGACGGGGAGGCGGGAGACGGCTTCGTAGGCTCGGAGTTTGAGTTTGGGTGAGTGGGAGCTGACGGCGAAGCCCATGATGGAGGTGCCGCATTCTGCTGCGTCGCAGATGGCGAAGGAGGCCCCTTCCTGTCGACGTTGAGGGAGAGGGATCAGCTCGGCGATGCAAGGCGAAAGAGAGACGGCTCACCTTGAGCCAGGTCGAGTCGGCGTTGCGAGTATGTCGTCGGGCGAAAAAGACGGTGGCGGTGGGCTCCTTGACGAAAACCTGTCGAGAAGAAAGGGTTAGCAAACGTAGTAGCGCTTGAAGTCCGAGCTCGGACGCTGCGCCTCCGTCTCTACTCTGGTCTGAGAGCCTCCACGTTCATCTCCAACACAAACGAAATGACTCACCAGTCTCCCCACCTCGAAGCCCTTAGGCAGTAGACCCGCCAACTCCATCCCCTCCCTGAGCTGAGCCGTCTCGGTCGTGCCCCAGTCGGCGGGGTGGGTGAGGATGAAGATGGCTGATGACCATAGGCGCACAAAGATCTCTTCTCCGGAGGGCGTTGTTTCGGCGAACCAGGCGTGAGCGCTGTTGTGCGCCGTCGAGAGGAGCGGGAGAGAAGAGAGAGAGGAAAGAAACGAGGAACGTCAGCGTCGAAGGGAACGAGCGGGAGCCAACAAAAGAGCTCACCAAGCAACGAGATGCTTCAACAACGCAGCGTAGATCTGAGCCAACCTCGGTCCCTCATACGCCATCACCTTCTTCCCTCCCTTGACCGGCGCCGACTCCAACACCTCCCACCCCTCATTCTCCACGGCAGCATCCACCAAGCTCTCGGGCGTCACACTCCTCGTCAGCGGACTCCCCACCGCTCCAGGCGCACTGAGTAAGCCCGCCGAGTCGACCGAAGCGGTAGACGACGAAGCGGCGAGCGAGCTCGGCGAAGGCGCAGGAGGCGGGGGTTTCGATTTCTTGGCGAGCTTTTTGACCTCCTTGCCTTCCCGCTTGACCGTGGAAGGAGGGGGAGGCTTCATCTGCATCTTGAACCTCTCGACGAGGATCCATCCCTCTGCCTTGGCCCTCTCCCTTGCCAAAGGGGTGCTGACCTCCCCGCCGAATGCTCGGGGTTGATCTCGACGGTCGTAGTAGATGGCATTGGGGTGTCTCGAAGGTAGGGGCGGAGTTGAGGTAGAAGTGGGGAATGATGGGTACGAGCCGACGGTCCGGATGGATGGGGTGCAGCCGAAGGTGAGGTGTTGAAGCGAGACCGAGGAGAAGGAGTTGCCGACGTCGATGCTGAGTACGAGTCGCTCTGGTCCATAGTAGGGGATGCTGTCAGCTCGAGGGGAGGATGCCATCTCGAGTCGTCCGCTCGAAGGTCAGGCGAACGGCGCTGAGGGGCAAGACCGAAGGAGCGGAAGGGCGCTGGAGGGAGCTGTAGTCGATTGAATTGAAGGCGCGCGACAGGCGGTGCTAGGTAGAAAGCTGGCTACCCCTGCACCCTTCAAGACGAGCACAAGAATGCAAAGCAACGTTGCCAGACATGCAGGCGATGAACGGTCGAGAGGAGTCCTCGGAGGACGGGCCCAAACGTACGAATTGAGGCGGGGAAGCAGTGAATAAATGCTGGAGTTGTAGCAAAACATTAAGCTACAAGAAGAGCAGCTGTAATCCTGTATCGAGGTGCAAATTGGCCGTCACGTCGAGCGGAAGGCGCGTCGAGCACTACTCAATGGAGGTCGTGATTCCGAGCGTGAAAGGCTACCGGCAGCCAGGGCTGTAGGCTAGTTGGTTTTTGACGAGTAGCTGTAAGCCTACAGAGCAGCACATACCGAGCAGGAGATTGTAGCAAGAGAGGAAACTCAGTTTCCCTCGGGACGCTCGACGTCTCGACGCGACCGAGTTCGAGCGGCCGACTCGCTTCGTCGGTTCGCTTCCGCCTACATTCTCGTTTCACAATTCGACCGACGGCGGTACAAGGGAAGCAGTCTCTGACCTGTAGACCTACAGCTCACCAGCAGCAGCAGCGGCCCCAGCTCCGTCCCTTTCCCACCGTTCGTTCGGCCTTCCCACCCGTCCCTCTTGACTTCCGCCCGCCTCTCTCTCTCTCTCTCGAAGCGACCAACTCGGCGACAGCTCCAGCACAGTGACCTACAGAATCCCTTCAAACGCCTAGTACGCCGTCCAACTCGCGCGCAACGATGGCCTTTCGTCGCCTGCTGCACCCTCATCGACACGCCGACTCTCTCGACGAGCAGTTTGCTCCCGACGGGCGTAACCTCTCCGACACGACTCACCCAGACTATGACCCTGCTACAGATCCCGAGCTCCGTAAGTGGACCCTGCTCCCTTACAGCTTTCTGAACGCTCTCTCTAGCGCTCTTTTGCGGTGGGCGGGCTCGCGCTGAGTGTTCGGCCTTGGCGAGGGCTCGAGCTGGTGCTGGGGATGTTTCGCGCGTTGCATGGCTCCGGGAAGGATGTAGGATAACGCAGGAGGAGCTAGAGGCATTGCAGGCAAGCTGGCGAGCGTCTGCAACGGAGGGGATGGAGCGCGTTCGGAGGATGTGGAGGGGCCGTGATGAGGGGGAGAAGGAGGCGCTGGCTCAACTTCATTACGCCGGCGCCGCTTCTCTTTCGAAAGGCTTTCCTTCGACGTGTGCTCCTACTCGACAGCGGAGCTGTCAAGTCGTTTGCCTCGGTGTCGTGCAGCTCGCAGCGGTTGAGGAAGATGCGGAGGTGAAGGGTCGGGACACGGCTCAGAAGGGAGCTACGAGCTTTGAGTCGAACTTCGTACATAAACAGCAGAACTTTTGCCTCTGCAGGCCTTCCCGCTCCTTTCCCTTCAACTTCCCATCGCAGCTACCGACGAGCGCTCCGCTGACTGAACCTTCCTCATCCCTCCGTTCTGCAGGCCTTCGCGTCACCCACACCGCCGCTGAATCCATCCATGAGTCGATTCGGGAAGAAGATCGTCGGCGGATGAAGCGACTGGCATCTCGGCGAGGCAAGAAGGGAGCCAACGACTTCGACCCTTCGCAAGGCAGCAACCTCAAGCCCAAACGCTCCATCTTCACTCGACGGAAACGCGCCGCTTCGACCCCACCGGAACCAAATAGTGGACCGACTTTCCTGTCGCCCGAGGATGAGAAGGAGTTGGGACCGGAGGAGCGCGCTCAGTTAGAGAGGCAGCGGACGAGGGCCAACGCGGCGGCCGAGGCGGAGGAGAGTGCAAGAAGGCAGGAGAGGCAGGATGAGAAGAAGGGCAAGGGCAAGAAGGGCGAGGCGCACAAGACGAGGAGGGCCGTCTACGTCAACCTGGACGGCCCTCTGACCGATCCGAGAGGATACGAGCGCAACAAGGTCAGGACGAGCAAGTACACGCTCCTTAGTTTCATTCCCAAGGTAAGTCGCAATGATCCGCTCGATCGAAGCCCTCTCTGAATGAAGCTGACCCTTCTCGCCCTCCAGAACCTGATGGAGCAGTTCCGCCGAGTCGCCAACATCTACTTCCTCGCCCTCGTCATTCTACAAGGTGAGCTTGCGCACAGCTAGGTGACAGAAGTATGCGATCTATCGCTAATTCCTGCCACTCTCGCAGTTTTCCCCATCTTCGGCGCCGCCTCGCCTCAAATTGGTATGCTCCCCCTCGTCGCCGTCGTCGCCATCACTGCCATCAAGGACGGTATCGAGGATTCTCGTCGCCACTCTCTCGACAACGCCGTCAACAACTCGGCCGTCACTCGCCTCGGAGACTGGAAGAACGTCAACCAGCCCATCATCACCTCGAAATGGTGGCAATTCGGCCTCGGACCGTCGGACAAGGCGCACAAGATCTCGAGGGGAGTTCGCAAGCTCCGCGAGAAGGAAGGATCCTACGACGCTGGCTTCCTCTACACCGACACGCTCGACATCGACCAGTCGAGGGAGACGATCGACGAGCGCATGCTCGAGCAGCAGATCGACAAGAATGGCAGCTCCTACACCATTGACGCCTACCCTCCTACTCGACCTCGCTCCGACACCGTCGACTCTTACGCCGGCGCCCCCTCCGTCTCCGGTCACTCGCAGCGTTCGCGCAAGTCCTCCAGCGACGTCGTTTCCTACAACCACGCTACTCCCGGTACCGCCAAGTGGGAGCGTACGCTGTGGAAGAAGCTCGAGGTCGGCGACATCGTCCTACTCAAAGAGGACGACCAGATCCCCGCCGACATAGTCGTCCTCTCCACCTCCGACCCCGAGGGCGTCTGCTACGTCGAGACCAAGAATCTCGACGGCGAGACCAACCTCAAGCCTCGCAAGAGTCTCAAGGCGACGATGGGCATTGGCAACGAGGAGGACGTCGAGCACGCTCAGTTTTGGATCGACTCGGAACCGCCTCATGCCAACCTCTACTCGTACAATGCTGTCCTCAAGTATCGTACGCAGGGCGAGCGGCCTGGGATGGAGCATCCTATTACGGAGGGAAGGGCGAGGGATATGGGCAAGGAGTTGCAGGAGCCGGTCACGATCAACGAGCTGCTCCTTCGTGGTTGCGCGCTGAGGAACACCAAGTGGGTCATCGGACTCGTCGTCTTCACTGGTGCCGATACCAAGATCATGCTCAACCAAGGTACGTTCCATTCGCCTTGTTTCCGTCTCCCTCGCCCAAGCTGACCTCTCCATTCACAGGCGACACCCCCTCGAAACGCTCCAAGATCGAGAAGGAGACCAACTTCAACGTCCTCGTCAATTTCATCGTCCTCATGGGACTCTGTATCGGTTGCGCTATCGCCGACGGCGTCTTTGATCAGGTCGACAACCGCTCGGCCAACTTCTTCGAGCCCGGAGGAGAAGCTTCGTCGGTCTCTGCGCTTAACGGTCTCGTTACGTTCGGGTGAGTCGGAGACGCAACAGGTCCGGTGCACGAGGGCTGACTTCTCTCCCGCAGAGCGACCCTCATCCTCTTCCAGAACATCGTCCCCATCTCGCTCGTCATCACCGTCGAGCTCGTCAAGACGATTCAGGCCTTCTTCATCTATCAGGACCTTGACATGTACTACGAGCCGGTGAGTAGCCCTCCTCTTGGCCTCCTGATAACCCAGCTCACCCTCCCCTCACCACAGCTCGACCATCCCTGCGTGCCCAAGACTTGGAACATCTCGGACGACCTCGGCCAGATCGAATACGTCTTCTCCGACAAAACGGGAACGCTCACGCAGAACGTCATGGAGTTCCAGAAGTGCGCCGTCGGAGGCGTCGCTTACGGAGAGGGCATCACCGAGGCCATGCTCGGCGCCGCCAAGCGCGAAGGACGCGACACTTCGGCCTTCGACCCCGCGCAGAACGTCGGACACCTCACCGAACGCAAGGAGCTCATGCTTCAGACGATGAAGGCCTGCTTCAAGAACCGCTACCTTCGCGACGACCGGCTCACCCTCATCTCGCCGCCCCTCGCCGAGGATCTCACCGCTCGCTCAGACCATCAACGCCAACTCGTCGACTTCTGGCGCGCCCTCGCCATTTGCCACACCGTCATTGCCGACCGGTTCGACCCCGACAACGAGAACCTCATCGAGTACAAGGCCGAGTCGCCCGATGAGGCCGCCCTCGTCTCCGCCGCCCGAGACGTCGGCTTCGTCTTCGTCAGCCGTACCAACGCCGAGATCGAGATCGAGGTGATGGGCCAACCCGAGCGCTACATCCCTCTCCGCACCCTCGCCTTCAACTCTTCCCGCAAGCGCATGTCCACCCTCGTTCGCACGCCCGACAACCGCATCCTCCTCATCTGCAAGGGCGCCGACTCGGTCATCTACCAACGTCTGCGCGAGGACCACGACCAAGAAGTGATCGCCTCGACGACCCAGCACCTCGAGGACTTCGCCAACGCCGGCCTTCGTACGCTGTGCATTTCGAGCAAGTACATCAGCGAGGAGGAGTTCTCGCGCTGGAGCAAGATTTACGATGCGGCATGTGCGTCGATCGAGGATCGCGAGGAGGAGATTGAGAAGGCGTGCGAGATGATCGAAGGAGGATTGACGATCTTGGGAGCGACGGCTTTGGAGGATAAGCTACAGGAGGGTGTGCCCGAGGCGATTGCTCAGCTTCACAAGGCTGGATTGAAGCTGTGGATCTTGACTGGTGTGTATCTCTGCTCCTCACGCCGACCTCCCGCAGAGCTGACCTTCCTCTCGCAGGCGACAAGCTGCAGACCGCTATCGAGATCGGCTTCTCTTGCAACCTTCTCACCAACGACATGGAGATCGTGAGTTGCCTCGTCTCCGTTCGCCATCCCTCCTCAAACCTTTCCTCTTTTGCAGATGATCATCTCCGCCGAGTCGGAGGAAGGAGCTCGCGCCCAAATCGAAGCCGCCCACGACAAGGTCACTCGCGCCGCCGCCGGTCTCGCACCTCGGGATGAGAAGGTCACCGTCAAGACGGGAGGGTTCGCCGTCGTCATCGATGGAGAGACGCTTCGCTACGCCCTCGACGACGCCCTCAAGCCCATGTTCCTCGACTTGACGACCCAGTGCGATACCGTCGTCTGCTGTCGTGTCTCGCCGTCGCAGAAGGCGTTGACCGTCAAGCTTGTCAAGGACGGAAAGCAGGCCATGACCCTCGCTATCGGTGATGGTGAGTACTCGCGGTTCGGTCGTCGACGCCGAAGCTTACTTCGCTCTCCGAAGGCGCGAACGACGTCGCCATGATCCAAGAAGCGCACATTGGAGTCGGAATCGCTGGTCTCGAAGGAGCCCAAGCATCCATGTCGGCCGACTACGCCGTTGGACAGTTCCGCTACCTCACCAAGCTGCTCCTCGTCCACGGCCGCTGGTGCTATATTCGAGTCGCCGACATGTAAGGCTCGCTCCTCACTCTTTGCTCGACCTCCAAGCTGATCCACCTCTTCACAGGCATGCGACCTTCTTCTACAAGAACATCGTCTGGACGCTCACGCTCTTCCTCTATCAAATCTTCTGCAAGTGAGTCGCCGAACCAGTGGCGAACTCGCTCGAAGCCTCGCTGATCTCTCTTCACCTTCACAGCTTCGACGCCACGTACCTCTACGACTATACCTTAATCATGCTCTTCAACTTGGTCTTCACTTCCCTTCCTGTCGCTGTGCTCGGTATCGTGAGTTTGTAGATCTCGCCTCGTTCGAAGCGACTCGCGCTGACCTCTCGTTTCGTTTTCAACAGTTCGACAAGGACGTGAGCGCAGAGACGTCACTCAACGTGCCCCAGCTCTACCGCCGTGGTATCCTTGGACTCGAATGGACTCGTCCCAAGTTCTACTTCTTCATGCTGGACGGTCTCTACCAATCCTTCATCTCATTCTTCGTCCCCTACATGGTCTACTCGCTCGCCACCACCCTCTCCGCCACCGGTCACGACTTCAGCGTCTGGGAGTTCGGAACGACAGTCGCCGCCTGCGCCGTCACCTCGGCCAACCTCTTCGTCGGTCTCCACATTCGCTATTGGACCTGGATGGTGTTCGTCATCATCATCGCTTCGACGCTCGCTTTCCACGTCTGGATCGCCATCTACTCGCAATTCGAGGTTTTCACCTTCCAGAACGAGCTCATCTGTGAGTTGCTTCTCCTTCGCCCTCGCCGAACCTCTCCGCTGACCTTCGACTCTGCTCATCACAGACCTCTACTCGACTCTCGGCTTCTGGACGTCCATCCTCTTGTCCCAAGTCGCCTCCATCGGTCCCAAGTGAGCTTCAACCTATCCATCTGGCCCTGACCCTCGCTAACCCACTCTCACCTCGCAGGTTCGCCTACAAGTACATCCAGAGCGCCTACTTCCCTCACGACTCGGACATCGTTCGCGAGATGGAGGTCCTCGGCAACACCAAGTCGTCCACTCTCGACCTCGAAGCCCAGTCGAAGCACGAGGAGCAGGCTCTCTTCCGCGGCGGACCAGGAGGCGGCGGGCCGCCAACACCAGGGCATGATCCTCGGGATCGTACCTTCTCCAACGAGTCGTCGGCACCGAGTACGCCGTTTGAAGACGCCCACCAGGGCTACACTCCTGCCGCTTCACCGCCCGGGAGCCTCACGCCGAGTCAGCGGCAGCATTTCCACCAACAGCAGCAGTACCAGCAGCAGCAGCAATACGGCGCCGGCATTCCCACCATCAACATCCAGGGAACGACACCAAGAGCAAGCTTCGCTTCGCACCAAACCAACGACAGCGACTTTGACGCCTTCGACGACCGATGGAACTACGCCCAAGTCCCGTCAGCTACCACTCTGGACCTCAACGGCGTGTCACCGTTGGAGCAGACGCGGATACAAGCCAAACGGCAGGCGAGCGACAGCAGTTGGAGGAGCGCCGAGTCGCATCAGTCGGGCTATGCGATGTAGAGGACGATGACGATTCAACGAACACTTTTGACTGTATCTGGTAGCTTCTTTTTGCGTTAGTATCCCCCTTGCACGCCCCTCTCTCTTGACCCTAGTACACTCGCCATGATACCCAGCCATCTTTTCAGGGCTTGCTTGGTCGGCGAGAGGAAGATCGGCGAGCGTAGAGTAAGGCGAACACGATTTACGCGAGGGAGCCACGAAGCGAGACGGGCACCGACACCACTCGACTGTCGAAGCCATGGCCGAGCAATTCTCGGCCGTCTCCGACTTCGCTCCCCTGCTCACTGTCTTCAGTCGTTGCCTCCGCGTCTTTGGTGTCAACGAATTTGCATCTATCTGCTTCAACGGCTATCCTGCGCCTAGTAATCTCCATCTCCACCGGCCGTGATCTGCAAGGGAGGCGAGGTCAGCTCTCGATTTCTCGGCGAAGGGCGGGCAAGGCGAGCGAGCAAATAGGGTATGAGAGGAGGTATAAGAGACGTACGACATCGTCAATTTTGAGGATCGAGCGCACGAGCTGGGTGGCGAGGAGGTACTGCTGGCGCTTGGAGATGAGGGGGTCGAAGACGAACTGCTCCTTCATGTCTGTGGTGGCGAGCGGTCGAGGAGATAGGCGAAGGCGAGGGGCGAGGAGAAGGGATGATATTCGATGAGGAGAAGGGTGAAGAGGAGGAAAGGGGCCAGGAGAGAAGAGGAGGAGAAGAGAGGGCTGGTCAGCGCGCCGAACTCGAGCAGGCGTCGGGGCGAAGGAGGGGGAAAGGTGAGAGAGACAAGATCGCTCACCGTTGCTGCCCCTGTTGGCGCAATCGATACCCAACCTCGAGTTCCCCTCGGTCACCTGCCTACTCTTCACCTCGGCGAGCGTCTCAATCGGGCTCAGTCCACTGTTCTCGGCCAATGCCAGAGGGATGGCATCGAGCGCGGTAGCAAAGGCGCGCATGGCGTACTGCTCGATCGAGGCGATGTCGTCGGCCGCCTTGGAAACGGCGATGGAGCAGGCAATCTCGGCGGCTCCTCCGCCGTAGACGACGCGGTTGTCGGTGACGAGGTTGCGGACGACGCAGAGTGCGTCGTGGAGAGCGCGCTTGGCCTCGTCGATGATCTGTGATGGAGTGCGTGGAGAAGAGAAGGCTAGCGGTTAGCCGAGAGCGAGGAGAGGAAACGGAGCGCGAACGACTCACCATCTTGTTACTTCCCCTCACGAACACGGTGACGGCCCTGGTGTTGGCGCAATCCTCGACAACAAGCATCTTATCCCTGGTAGTTCCGAACGACAGCTCGCGCACGAGACCGGCCTTGCCGAGCTTCTCGGCGGTAAGGTCCTCGAAACGGGGCACGATACGTCCGTTGGTAGCGATGGCGATGAGCTGTAGAGGATTGAAAGAGTCAGCTGTAGAGAACGAGATGCAGAGTCGAGAATACAGCTCACCTCGATCTCTGGTCCTCCAACCCACCTCACCGCTGGCAGGTCGTTCTGCATCAGCAAATGGTTGGCCTCGTCGTCGAATCCCCACTGGCAGATGACGAGGTTGGCGCCCGTATCCTTGACCCTCTTGATCATCTCCTGGAACTTCTCCGTCTCGTACTCCTGCAGCTTCTTGTACTCCTCGACCGAAGTGATGTCGAGCTTGTGCTTGGTCTTGGGGCGAGGGGGCTCAAAGGGACAGGTGAGGATGGCAATCTTAGCGTCGTTGAGGGAGCGGGGCATTTGGGGGTGTGACATGTCCTTGTCGAGGAGGACTCCCTGGATGAGAGTGGTGTCCTCGAGCGAACCTCCAACCTTGCCGGTGACCTTGATGAGGTCGAACGAGACGTCCTTGCGCTCGAGGTCGGCGACAGAGAGGACAGCATCGACAGCGATCTGAGCGAAGAGGTTGTGGGCCTTGGAAACGCTGTAGAAGGGTGCGAAGGTTGCGAAGGGAGGGAATGGTCAGCTCGTCGACAGTCGGCACGGGAGGCTCGAGAGACGTACATCTTGCTACCCATACTGGTCTGAGCAACCTTGAGTAGCTCGGCAGTGTTGTCCTTGGAGTACTCGATGACATCTCCCACACGATCCAGCTCTCCGACTGCAACAGCGCACGCGCGTTCGAAACCGTCGGCAATCTTGATGGGGTGGATACCGCGGTCCAGGAGAGCCGAGGCAGATTCCAGCAGAGCACCAGCGAGAACTGTAGTTCGGTTAGAGCATCTCGTCAGCCTCAAATCCAACAGCCGACGCGACAACGCCCTTTCTTCTCGAAGGTCGAGCACACGCACCGACAACACCTGTTGTACCGTCTCCAATCTCGTCGTCCTGCGACTTGGACAGCTGTACTAGCAGCTTGGCAATCTCGTGGTCCACCTGAAGTGCAATGGCGTCAGCTCACTTTCGCTGAGATGAACCGCACAAGGGCTGCTCACCGACATCTGGCCCAGAATGGTCGCTCCGTCGTTGGTAACGGTGATATCTCCATCGCTGTGGTATAACAAGGTTAGCTGTAGTCTACTCGGAATGAGCAGAGCTCTACGCACGGCGAGATGAGGATCTTGTCGAGCCCTCGAGGGCCGAGCGAAGTGCGGACGATTCCAGCGACGGTACGGGCGGCCAAGATGTGACCCTTGATAGCCTCCAATCCATGCGAGCGAGTCTTCTTGCCCTGGTCCCTAACGATGATGAAAGGGCGACCGTTCTGTAGGGAGGCAGCGGCGCGTCAGCTCCAAGAAAGGCTGCAGGAAGCGTCTGACGCTGAGAAGCTCATTGAAAGGCTGTAGGGACGGTCTGAGGAGCTACATACTTCGTCTACCGCATACTGTGCATCAGAGTATTGTGACATGGCGCCGAGACCGATGTCGAAAGATGAAGCGAAAGCGAAGAGGGCCGCGTCGCGTCGAAGGTCGAGGGCGAAATGCAAGAGTAATGCAAGAGGGTCGAATCGCAGCCGTGATGAGGTGCAGAGCTGGTGGGAGCAGAAGAGAGCTACAGGGAGTACTTACAGTGCTATAGCAGCTCTTCCCACTCCTTCAGGCCGAGCCGAACGACCTCCGCCCGCTTCGCGCTGATTGCTGCTCTGCCTTCTACCTCATTTCGCTGCCTTCGTTCTTTCGCCTCCGCCTGCTTCGAGCTCAGCATAAACGGCTACAGGGTCGTACAGCTCTGCTACCGAGCTACACGCCCGACATCGACAGCTCTCAACCACCTCCAACTCGAAGCTGTTCCTCAGCAAGGCGAGAACATTACAGAGTCTGGTCGCTGAGGGAGACAGAGGCGGTGGGGAGAGAGTAATCATGAAGCGTAAGGTCCAGCTCGATGACGACGACTACTACCTCAGGATGGTGGACCGCGCTCGTCAGCCGCTGCTTCGTTCGGCGGAAGAGCGTGGCATTGTCGTGAGCGCGGAAGTCATCCCTCGCTTCGTCGAGGATGGGCAGAACTTTTGGGAGATGTGGTGACTTGGCTCTCACCTCTCTCTTTCGACGTGTGCTGACTTCCCTCGGCTTTTGCAGAGCTCGGCGCCGAGCATCGATGGTGTTCAGGGAGAGCTGCCGAGGCGTAAGGAGGTTTTTCGTGTTCGCGATTAGAACGGGGTGCTCCCTGGAATGCTTTCTTCTCGCTCCATCTCCGAGAGCTGTCCCTCGGCGAGACTGAGAGCGAAGCCTCGTTCGGCGCGACTGCTCGGCGCGGAGGGCTGCAATCAAGTGGACACCTCCAGAGCCGCAAGATCGAGCCTCAGGATCTATAGTGGCTCGAATCCTCTACGACGGCCTTGAAGAGCCAACTCACCCTCAGGGGGTCAGCCCTCATCTGTGCCGTCTGCCGCTTACGCTGCTCTCCCTCCGGCCGCGACACTGGAGGAACATGTCGACCGCTGCGCCCACTCCCGCTCAGACGAGCTTCTACCAGCTGTACCGTCGCAGCTCGTACGCTATGCTCCTGCTCCCCCTCGAAAGGGCTACAGAGCCGCGTGCTGACACTCTAGCCTCTTGCTGCTGCTGGAAACAGGCTCGGTTCTTCCCTCTTTGAGGCGCTCGACGAGCTCATCCAGAGTGGACACATCAACCCTCAGCTGGCTCTCAAGATCTTGGCCCAGGTGAGTCCTGCAGCTCGAGCTTGAAGCGCTTCTAAGCTGACTCGCGTGCCGCTGCCTTCCCCTCGTCGCCTTCAACTTCCTACAGTTCGACAAATCGGCTTCGCAGACTTTCGCTAGTCAGCTCAAGACCAAGTCTACCGTCAAGGCTCATCTCTCGACTTACCGCCTCTGCGACGAGGTGCGTTCCGAGCTGCTCTCACTCACTCAGCCCGTGGCGTCGTGTGCTTCGTCGCTTCGCTTGCTCATACTGGCCTCCGTCTTGCGTTGTACTGCAGGTCTGGACTTTCATCCTTCAGAACCCTACTTTCAAGCTCGAGAACAACAGCGAAACGATTACGGTGCCGGGCAAGTGCAAGATCGTAGCTTGCAAGGCTGGCTCAGCGGATGCCAAGTAGGCGAGTGGAGCGTGAGACGAGCGGGAGGGGGGATTTCAGACGATGGGGCAGCTGCTGGGAGGGATAGGCGGAGAGAGGAGCAGCGCCGAGGTGCTCGAGCGGAGGAGGAGGGGGCGGATGACGGTCAGCAACACCAGGCGACCCGGACGACGAAACAAACGACCAAACTACAATAACGACAATCACCTTACACCCTCCGCCTTTACCGCCGCCCTCTCGCCTTCAGCAGGCTCAGCACCGACGGCGCCCTTCCCTCCTCCCCCTCGCAACCACCGAAACCCTCGCTGTACCCTCCGCACCCTCTGTGAAAAATGAAACGACTAGACCGTCGCTTTGTGATGTATCTTCTACGCCTCGGCGGACCGGGAGGGGCGAGCCTTGGTTCGGCGGGCCAGGCGACCGAGCACCGACGAGAGTTGCTCGAAGGGAGGCAGACTTGGCTTTCAAAACTTGTGCTAAGACAGCGAGAGGTGTGTTTGTTCTCCGCTTCCCCGCCTTTTCGCGCTGCTACGCATTTAAAGCACCACTTCGCCGGTGGAGCGCTTCGGCGCAGACGAGATGCTCGGTTGGCGAGCTTTGCGGAAGTCACAACCTTGCGGTGTGGTCTGGAAAGGTTTGGAAGAGACTTTCGGGATGCGCCGAGGAATGCTCCTTGCCAATGGCAGCGTCTGGCTCGCAGAAACTCTGCTCGGTGACTCCTTCGGCGATGGTTCTCGCTCTTCTCGAGGCCGTTCCGAACGCTCACTGCTAGGTGATATACACAAGCTACTACTCTGAAGCTCTTCTGTTGCTGTACAGGCGTCTGTAGGTCATTACAACCGCTTAAAAATTGCTCGCGGGGTTTCGCCGGTGCTCGACCGTGGAAGCTCGCTGTAGGAGACTCAGATGTGCTCGGGCGGTCATGAAAGAAGCTAGCAAGCTCATTTGTAAGGCTCTCGATGCGCGAATGCTCCGCAGACGATTAATAATTGGGCAGCCCTTCGCACCCGAGCGAGGTGCGCGAGACTCTGACGAGGCGAGCAACGCGCCCAGATGCCAGCGGCGCGGAGAGCCTCAGCTGAAGCTTGAACTCCCACCACACACTCGACTCGCCTCAGCAGCAGTCAAGTCACCTCGTACTCTCTAGCACACCATACAACGGCCCTCACCAGCAGCTACCTCTCCTCGCTTCTCTCACCACTCCGCACGCAACACCTTCGCCGAACAATGCCTTACAACGGCGACGGCTCTGCTTGGAATGAGCGCCCTTCTACCAGTGGAATGAACGCCAAGATCGCCGACCTCGACAAGAACTCTGTAGGTCGTCCCGATGCGTCGCTCTACAGCTTCGACCGAGCTGATCGCCGCTGTTCTCTCTCGCGCCTGTAGGTCTACGTCCCCGCCGACGGCGACAAGCACACCTCTGTCTTTGGGAATGTCCCTGTAGACAACCTAGACACGTCTATGAGGGCTGGTACTCGTGGACCCACAACCATCGACGATCCTGTGGCTCGTGAACGAATCTCTCACTTTGACCACGAGCGGTGCGTTTGTTCTTTCAACCTCGGCAGAGCACCCCACTGATGCTCTTCTCCTGCAGTATCCCCGAGCGCGTCGTTCACGCCCGTGGAGCCGGAGCTCACGGCACTTTCACCCTCCACACCTCGCTCGAGGATGTCACTTGCGCCAAGGTCCTCACCAAGGTCGGACAAGAAACTCCTACCTTCACCCGTTTCTCGACCGTCCTCGGTTCGAGCGGAGCCGCCGAGACCGCCAGGGAGGGTGAGCCTACCTCGGCGCTCGAACCTTTCGCTTTTCGCTGACCTACCACCTCCCGTCTCGCAGTTCGTGGATTCGCAACCAAGTTCTACACTCAGGAAGGCAACTGGGACATCGTTGGCAGTGAGTCTCGCCGGTCCTCTTCTCGTCTTCTCGACCAGCGCTTTGGCGGTCGGCGTTGCTTTCCTTCACTCCCTCCTACAGCGGCTGACCTCTCTTCGCTCGCGCAGACAACATTCCCGTCTTCTTCATCCAAGACGGCATCAAGTTCGTCGACCTCATCCACGCCGGCAAGCCCGAGCCCGACGTCGGCCTTCCTCAAGCTCAGACGGTGAGTTCTGCGCTCCGTAGACCTTTACGGCGATAGCTGACCTCTTTGCAGGCCCACGACTCGTTCTGGGACTTCATGAGCCTCACCCCCGAGACTCTACACATGGCCGCCTGGTCGCTATCCGACTACACCATCCCTCGCTCGTACCGTATGATGAAGGGCTTCGGCGTCAACACCTACGTCCTCGTCTCCGCCACCGGCAAGAGGACCTTCGCCAAGTTCCACTGGAAGCCTCATCTCGGCACTCACGCTCTCGTATGGGACGAATGCCTCAAGCTTCAGGGTCAAGATCCCGATTACCTTCGCCGAGATCTCGCAGATGCAATTGCCTCCGGATCGTTCCCCAAGTACGAGTTTGGAGTCCAGCTTATCTCGGAGGAGGACGAGGAGTCGTTTGAATTTGATCTCCTCGACTGCACCAAGGTGAGTTGTGAGCCTGTGGCCTTTCCGCGAGCGAGACTGACTTCTCTGGATTCCGCTCCCTCCAGCTCGTTCCCGAGGAGCTTGTGCCCATCAAGTGGGTCGGTACTCTCGAGCTCAACAAGAACCCTACCAACTGTAGGCTTTTGTCTGCTCTCTGTACCTGAATGCACGCTAACCTCACCCCTTTGCAGACTTCGCCGAGACCGAGCAGGTCGCCTTTTGCGTGTCCAACATGGTCCCCGGAATCGACTTCTCCAACGACCCCATGCTTCAACTGCGCTCGTTCAGCTACTTCGATACCCAACTCTCGAGGCTGGGTGGACCCAACTTCGCCTCTCTCCCCATCAACCGAGGAGTCTGCCCCTTCATCTCGACCGCTCGCGATGGCCACTCGCAGCACAGGATCCAAGCTGGACCTCACTACTACCCCAACCGCTTCCAGACTCCCAACGCTGGCAAGACGCCCCATGGCAAGGGTCAGAACTACGCTACGAGCGAGGATGCCGTCGTCGCCGCCGCCAACGCCGACCCCGAGTCGATGACCTTCGCGCCTCACAAGGTCGAGGGAGTTAGGGCCAAGCAGCGCCCTCCCAAGTTCGACGACGACTACACTCAGGCGCAGCTCTTCTACAACTCGCTTTCCAAGGTCGAGCAGACTCATATGGCCGAGGCGTTCGCTTTCGAGCTCGGACACGTAAGTTGTGGTCGTTTGTCCTCTCTTCGCGGGCGTGACGTTGACCCGTAGCCTACAGTGCGATAGCCGTCAAGTGCAGGAGACCATGATAGACCGTTTCAACGAGATGGACCACGAGTTCGCCGTCACCATCGCCAAGAGCTTCGACTACGATGTTGGAGAGCCCAAGCACCCCAACCACGGCAAGAAGACGAATGGAGAACAGCCCATCTCCATGCTCGTGAGTCTTTCTCGCCTTCAGCTGCTCTGAAGCCTCTGCAGCGACAAAAGTTGACTCTCGGCGTTGCCTCCGCAGGACTCGAACAACACTTTCACCGCCGTCGGTCGCAAGGTCGGCATCATGGTTCTTGACGGCTTCGATGCTACTCAAGTTTCATCTCTCTCGACTGGTCTCGCCGCTATGGGATGTGTCGTTCAGTTTATCGGCCAGCGCAAGGGACCCGCCTACCCGAGCGGCGTCAAGATCGGCGACAAGAGCGCCTCGGGCGTGCAGACTACCGACTTCCCCGTCGAGGGATGTCGCTCGACCATGTTCGACGCTCTCTTCTTCCCCACTGGAAACGAGGCTTACGGCAAGGCGCTCGAGGCTGGTCGTGTCATCCACTTTGTTCGCGAGGCTTTCGGTCACTTCAAGCCCAGTAGGTTTCGATCCGCTTCTACTACGACCTTGAGCTGACACTCTTTGCCTCCACAGTCGCTGCCGTGGGCGTCGCCGTTCCCTGGATCGCTCACAAGTGTCTCCCCGGCTCGCTGGATATGAAAGCCGACGCTACGGCTTCCTTCAGCGTCAAGCACGGTCTCGTCCTCGGACAAAACATCACCGACTCTGAGGCTAGCGCTTGGACCAAGGTGAGTTTTGCTTCCCTCCGCCTCGCACTCTTCGCCGAGGGTTCGGGGCCCGGATCGTGTCGCCAAAGCTGACCTCATTCTCCTTCCGACAGCTCACTAAAGGTGCCAAGGACTCTGCTACCTTTGGCGCTGCGTTTGCTGAGGCTTGCGCTGCTCACCGTCATTGGGGTACGTCTCGCTTGCAACGTTGGCTTTCGTCTCGGCTCGTGCTGACTCTCCTTTCGCTTCTCACAGAGCGCGACGTCAGCGGTGTTGCTTTCTAATCGCTTGAGCATCTTGATACGTGTACACATCCTCTCAGCCGGGCTCTCTGGAAAGCAAATACGAAGTGTCAATTCTCCATCTCGCCAACGTGCAGCGAGCGCCGAGCGCGCGAAAGTGCTCAGGCAGAGACTTGACGATCAGCATGGCTCCATCTTCTGCTCAGCCGAGGTAAACATCTCACTCGCAGTACTACCAGAGAGCTCAGCTCTCTCACGCCTTGCTTGTCTTGCTGCTCTTGCCTGCCCTTCCTCTCGGCCGAGCACTCGCTCGCCCGAGTCGCCTCTCTCCCACCAACGTGCGAACTCGTACGCACCCTCGTTCTGCTCGCGCTCAGCAGAAATGGAAACACTCGGCGTCAGTGGCAGCAGCCCCACGGTCAGCACTAGTGCAGTCGATCAGTCAGGCTCGATTGACCAATCAACGCGAGCGGGAGCAGGCCACGGTCCTCCTTCTTCGCTACCCAAGTCGGTGGCGAGCGACAGTGGGTCGCCTTGGGCGGAAGGAGAAGCCGACAGCTTTCAAATTGGCGCGATGTGAGAGGACGAGCGACGATTCGAACGCCTCTTGCTCTCCTTCGTCTCGTTTCCTCCCTCCTCTCCCCACCAAGATGCTGTCGCTTTTCAAGCTCGCTATGCTCGGGCTCTTCAGCCTTGTGGCTGCTGATGTAGATTCCGGCAACGGCGTCCACGTGCCCGGAAATATACCTGCGAACCTTTACGAGCCTCTTCAGCACAGGCTCGCTTTCGCCGGTGCCGACGGAATGACCGTCTCCTGGTCGTCGTTCACCAAGCTTGACCAGCCTCAGGTCGCCTGTGAGTATTTCTCTTTGAGCGCAGTTGAGGAGGAGAGGCGGGCGAGGATGAATGCATGAGAATCGTCGTCGGCGGCGCATGCTCGGCGCTGACTTATCTACGATCGGCAGACGGAGAGCACCCCAGCCGTCTCGACATGATCGCCAACTCGACTCTCTCTACTACATACAACACTTCTCGCACCTGGAACAATCAGTGAGCTCCATCAGCCAACCGTTCGCTGAAAAGTGCTGACCAATATCTTCTCCGTCCGCCTCAGCGTGAAGCTCACCGGCCTCAAGCCAGCGACTCAGTATTGGTACAAGGTATCTTACACCAACGCCGCCTACGCGGCCTACCGCCCGTGAGTATGGTGCTTTCGGCACGGCGAGTGAAGCCTCGGACTCGGAGACTGACCTCACCTCCCGCCTCGCAGTTTATACACCTTCACCACTGCCCGTGCTGCTGGAGACATGACACCGTTCTCCATCGCTTCCTTTGCCGAGTGAGTTTTGTCCCTCGTCTCTGTCGGCTCGTCTCTCGGTCTAGTCGACTGCTGCTCGGCGACGGCTGACACAATTCTCACCCCCACAGTCTCGGTCTCAGTGCGTTCTCGTCGGAAGCCGACTGTTTGATGTAGTGTAACTGATCTCTCGGCGTTCTGCAGTGGGTCACGACGGGCTCAGCACGAAGACCGGTCCTCTCGGCGGACCCACCACGTTCCTCGGCGCCAACGAGACCAACACCATCCAGTCTTTGCTTCAGATGAAGGATACCTACGAATTCATTGGCCACTATGGAGACATTGGCTACGCCGACTACGTGAGCCGCTCCCTTCTTTCGGCGTATTCGGCGAGCTGACTCGGCTTTCGGCGCTCACCAGTTCCTCAAAGAGTCCATCCAAGGCCTCTTCGGAACCGACGCGAAGTCTGTGTGAGTCGTGAAGATACGCTGCTGCTCCCCTGTGACAGCTCTGACCTCTCGTCACGCTCTACCACAGCCTTCCTTCCCGAGAGACCGTCGCCACCCGTTACGAGTCGCTCTCCGAGCAATTCTTCGACCAAATGAGTCCTATCACCGCCGAGAAGCCGTGGATGGTTAGCCCTGGAAACCACGAGGGTGAGTTACAAGCTCTGCAGGCTCGCGTGGGCTCGCTCGGCGATGCTGATCGCTCGCCCCAACCAGCCAACTGCGACAACGGCGGTTACTCTTCGAAGACGGCTCCCAACAACATCACTGCCGAATACTGCTTCGAGGGACAGACCAACTTTGTGAGTCTGCGCCCCGTTCTGCCCCCCCTCGGCGCTGCGCTCGGCGCCGGCGCTCGGCTCGTCTACCTCGCGCTCGTTCAAAGCTGACGCCCTCTGCAGACTTTCTTCATTGAGCACTACAAGATGCCTTCTTACGAGAGTGGAGGACGCAACAACTTCTGGTGTGAGTTGACTACGGACTCGACTGGAAGACGCTGAGTCGAATTGACCTCCCGTTTCCGCAGATTCCTACGACTACGGGATGACCCACTTCATCTCCCTTGACACGGAGACCGATCTTGGCCACGGATTGACCGGGCCTATCGAAAACAAGACCGGCAACACGAACGGCCCCTTTGGGCTCATGGACGAACAGGTCGACTGGCTTCGCCGAGATTTGGAAAGCGTTGACCGCGAGAAGACGCCATGGGTAGTGGCTGGGCTCCACCGCCCATGGCTAGTGAGTGTTGAGCCGCCTACGTGGCCCGCTTGGCAGCAGGCGTTCGAGGAAATCTTCTACGAATACGGTGAGTTCGGCGAGGCTCCGAAAGGCGACTGGAGCTCATCCGGCTTGTCTTTGCTCTTCATAGAGGTCGATGTCTACACTCAAGGTCATGTGCACGTTTACGAGCGGTGAGTGGTGCCCCCTTCTTTCCCCGATCGTCCCGCGCGCCATCGCCGAACTTCGGCTGATTCTCTTTGCTTTGCAGATTCAACCCCAGTTCGTCGTCCTTTTGCCGGGCTCGCAAGAAGTTTAAATTGACATCATTCTCCCTCTTCACCCTTTGCCGCCCCCCTCTTCCTTCGTCTCGCTCTTCTTCTCGTCCGCCGCTTCAGCATTCAACGGCACCGTCGACCCCAACGGTATGGAGAACCCTCGCGCTCCTTGGCCTATTGTGAACGGTGCTGCCGGTCATTATGATGGACTTGACACCTTCGACGCCGTCCGCGCCAACGGCTCGGCGTTCGGAATCGATGAGTGAGTCTCGCACTCGGCGCGGCTTCACGATCGAGAGGCTGACTTTCTCTCGACCTACAGCACCTACGGCTGGGGTCGCATGACCTTCCACAACCGCACGCACCTCACCTACGAGTACATCGCAAGCGGTAACTCGTCCGTCGTCGATTCGGCCACGCTCTACAAGGAGCACAACTTCCACAAGAAGTCCAAGGGCAAGAGTGGGAAGGGCAAGGGAATGATGTAGAGCGTTAGAAAAACTCGGATTCACTGTACGTAGAACGCTAGATTTGACACCGCAAAAAGCGGGAGCAACACTTTTGCTCACTTGGCGCCGAGCAGCAAAACCTGCGAGCACTGAGAGAAGAGAAGATCTTGCGGGATAGTGTAAGAAGATCGAGAGAAGCACTTTGACAGCTCGATAGCCTCGGCGGATGACCCTTGCATAAGCTCTGACTTGACTTGTCCTTCGTCGGCGCCGAACTGGGAAGGGGCAGCGAGCGTTGAGCTTTTACGAAAGGCAGGAGGAGCTGGAACGGGTGGAGAAGCGCAGGAAGGAAGTTGTGCATCACCTGGCGTCTCTCTGCAGACCAGTAGATCCTGCAGCAGTACCCTGCACCACTCTCAGCCCTCCTCCCTCGCCTCGTCCCCTCTCCCTCCGCCGAGGCCCGACGCCCTCTCAAGTCTGCTCAAAGGTGAAAAAGCAGGACCGGTACGGTTTTAGCTGGCCCTCACAAAAAAAAAGGAAGATGGGGATGTAGCTCAGGGGTAGAGCGCTTGCTTAGCATCTTTCGAGACTTGCTTGCATGAGGTCCCGGGTTCGATTCCCTGCCTCTCCACGTCGGGAACCGTAAATTTTTTGCCTTCCAGGTTCGTTTCGGGTGCTCGATTTTTGCTTCAGAGGCCTTCCAGACCTGTAGGAGAGTCAGAAGAGGCTCGGGGAGCCTTCAAAGGGGGATTTCTCCGGCGCCGAGTGGGAGTTGCAGCTCTACCCCCACTCACCCGTAGACTTTCTGCCCCCGAGATTCATTTTGGGTGTTGTACGTTTGCTCTAGAGGCCTCCCAGATCTGTTGGAGAGCCAGGGGGAGAGCCAGGGAGGGCTCGAGGAGGCATCCCTCTCGCGCCGAGGGGAAGGTGGAGCTCTACTCTCACTCGCCTATGGACTTGCTGCGGCTGTGCTTCACTACAGAAGCCCTCTCCGCTTCCCAGCTGATCTCCCGTCCTCCCCTTCCTCATCACCTCGGCGGTGGAGCGGAAGCTGAGAGCAGCTCGGCCTTGCACTTGGAGAGCTTCGGCCATCAAAAGTGCCTGTGCTGTCACCTTCAGGCATGTAGAACAACTGTTTGACAGCTGCGTCTGCTGCGCTGGAACCTGACAAGCTAAGCTGGTGACCGGCAGACTCAGCAACGAATACCGAACGCCGAAAGAGACCAGTTGAATTTACTGGAAGCCTACACAGATGTGGCATGCTATCCGCTGAGGTAGATTGCTACCTGTTCAGCAAACACTTGGCACGGGAATCCCTTCCTTGCCTCAAAACAGCCGCAGAGAGCCCGCTGATCTCTCGCCGAGTCGGTCGCAGCCTGCTTCGCTTGCACAGAGGATATGTACGTCAAAGAGGGAGACGAGCCTGAAATTATTGGGGGTGTAGCTCAGGGGTAGAGCGCTTGCTTCGCATGCATGAGGCCGCGGGTTCGATTCCCTCCTCCTCCAGCCAACCTTTTTGCCATCCTGTAGCCCTGTAGATGCTGCAGAAGGTCATTTTTGCTCCCCTGCACCAGCGAGTCGACACGGGGCGGTCTGTAGGGCCGGCAGAAGCGAGTACGGGCAGCCTCGACTCTCGCTCTCCTCGGAGCAGCAGGTCGATGGAGAGGGCGCGTACGGCGTCAGCCTGTGGTCGAAGATGCCCTCAAAGCCCGCACTGACCCGCGCCCAGCGGAAACCTGAGCCATCTCGAGGCCGAAGGAGGGAGATTTTTGAGCAGAGAATGCCGAAGGGCAGGACGATGGTTCAGGTGCACGGCTGTAGCATCTTTTACCTCATCAAAAAGCAGAGGGAGTCCGCAGGCGAGTGTCTGTGTGCAGACAGGCGCGCTGCTCGTCCTGAAAGCCTCGCCGCGAACGTTCGGCTCGGCTCTCACATCGGCGCATGGGCAAAGCGAATACAGTTGCTGTGGGCTCATACGACAAGGGTACTGACAGGGAAGCTGCGCAAAATGAGAAGGGATCAGCAAGGTGACTTGTGCTCTCAAGCGACCGCAAGCTCACCTCATCTCTGACTGGACGACTGGAATTCGATCTCCTCATCGTCGTCCACGCAGAACGAGTCGTAGCTGTGAAGCGAAGACGAGATCAGATCGAGAGGAAAGAGAAGAGAGCAAAGAGCTACAACTCACCTCCACTGATCCTGCGAGTTGGGAGTCATGGGAGTCATCGGCGTGCCCGGCGCGACTGCCCGTCCTCCGCTCCTTCGCCTGTTCGCCCCATTCCCACCGAAGCGACCGAGTCTCGTCGTGAAAGCCGCTGGAGCCTGGCTCATCAGCGACTCGCGGTAGAACTGAGCCTGGCCCGGTGACACGTCCTCGAGATCGCCGTCCTCGCTGGCGACGAAGCGACGATCCTCCGAATCCTCGGTCGCGTAAGCCTCGGACGAAGGCTCGGGCTCGTCGGCGGAAGAGTTGACCGCTTCCATATCGAAGAGCTTGGAGCGAGCCGCCGCCTTCTCGGTCAACTTGATGCGCTTGGCCTTCTTCGACTTGAGCTTGGGCTTCGGCGCCGAGTGAAGTGGCTCGTCGTACTCCTCCTCCACCTGCACGGCATCGTCGTCCTCTTCTTCATCATCCTCGACGACCTGCCGACCACGGCGAAGGCGATTGAGGGCTTTGGGAGCAGGCTGAGCGGGCGAGTCGGAGAGGTCGGGAGCGAAGCGGAAGGCAGAAGTCGAGGAGGGTGCAGCGCGAGGGGCGGGCTCAGCTTGAGGTGAAGAGGAGCGAATGACAACCGTGCGCTTGGCCGTACCTCGTCGACCGGCAACTACAACGGGAGAGTTCTCGAAGGAAGCGTCCATGCTCTGAGGAGGGCGAGGGAGGGCGGCGGCTTGGGGACGAGAGGCCGACTTGGGAGGCTCGGAAGAGTCCGAGTCTGGGATACTCTCTAGCCGTGGACGAGGTCGGTATTGCGGTTGAGGGGGAGGTCGAACCTTGGAGGCGGAAGGAGGTGGTGGCATGAGCGCCGAGTCGTCTTCGTCGAGGTCGACCTCGAGAACGACGGCGGTGGGAGACGAGGTACGAGTGAGGACGGGAAGAGGAAGAGGAGGAAGAGGAGGTGCGCGAGCTTGGATGACGTTCGCTGGCGCAATGTCGAGAGCGGCGTCCATCGCCTCGTCCGGCAGCTCGAAGAAGCTGAACTCGTCCAAGTCGTCCTCCTGCGCTGCCGGCTCCTCGTGAGCTGGAAGGGAGGCACTCTTCTCGGGCGTCGTGCTGCGAGTCCTGACCGTGGGTCGAGGGAGGAGGAAGTCGGCCATCTCCTCGTCGCTATCGGGGATGACCTCCGCCGAAGCCTCGCGTCGAGCAGCCTTGGGCGGCGTGGGCGACCATGGAAGAGGCTCCTCGCGCGAGACTTGAGTGAGCACGCGAGGGAGCGTCTCCGTCTCCTCCTCGTCCTCCTCCGAGTCGAGCACAATCTCCTCCGGTCGAGCCTGAGCCTTGACTGGCGACTTGGACTTGCCCTTGACGACGGCGCCCTTGAGCAACTCGCTGTCCGAGACGAAGAGATCGTCGTCCTCGTCAACCTTGTCCAGCATATCCGAGTAGCTCGTGCTCGCCTTCGATGGGCGAGGTAGCGAAGGCTGAGCTGCCGCCTCGGGAACGTCGGGCTCGGAGGAGAGCACGCCAAAGAGGTCGAGCGAGCCATGAGGTTGCGAGTCGATCTGCTCTCGATGGTAGATGGTGTGCGAGGGAGGAGGAACGGGTCGAGGTGGTCGAGGGATGGCGGCGGGCGGGAGAGGCGCTGCTCGGGCTTTGGGAGGCGGTGGAGGCGGTTTCGCTTGAGGAGGCGGTCGAGGTCGAACGGCGGCGCTCGAAGCTGTTCGTGCGACGGGACGCTGAGGTGGAGGGAGTTCTTCGAGCGCCGAAGAGGCTGATCGCTGCGCTTCGAGAGGTGGAGGCGAGATGCGAGGAGAGATGGGGTTCGGTCGGGCGCGAGCGACTGGAGGGGAGAGTTCAGGCGACGAGTAGAGGAAGAGGGCTTTAGGTACGGTGCGAGTCGCT
Source organism: Leucosporidium scottii (assembly GCA_003054985.1). NCBI lineage: Eukaryota > Fungi > Basidiomycota > Microbotryomycetes > Leucosporidiales > Leucosporidiaceae > Leucosporidium > Leucosporidium scottii. The sequence continues at coordinate 45,054 of MWVB01000116.1, forward strand.
GGAGGAGGGATGGCGAAGGAGGAAGGGAGCTCGGGAGAAGCTTGGGGCCGTCGGAGGGGAGGATGAGGAGGGTTGGCTCCGCGACGCTTGCTCGGATCCCAGATGCAGAGGAGGTCCTTGTTGAAGGCGGACGACATCTTCTCGTGCCAGCTATCGAGAGCGTCGGGGTGCGAGTCGTCCAGCTTCTCCATCTTGGCGAGCGACGAGAGGAGGTCGGCGTGGCGGTCGCCGTGACGAGGGATGGTGAGAGCCGAGCCCGACTGGCCGCGCTGGAAGGGGAGGGAGTAGGTGTCCAAGACGACGGGCTTGACGAGTCGGTCGTCCGAGTGGAACCAGCGGTTGCGCATGTGCTCCTCCTGCTCCTCGGTGAGGTAGACGGCCTTCTTGCGCTCGCGAACGAGTTGGCCGGGCGAGGGCGCCGCCTTCTTCCTCGTCTTGGCCTCGGCGGCGGCGAGTTGTCCAGCGGTGCGAAAGCCGTCAAAGGCGTCGTTGGGCATGTTGAGTTTCGGATCGCGAGGAGGTTTCTTCTTGGCGGCCTTCTTCTCCTCCCTCGAAATCTGCCGTTCGAGTCCAATCTGCCCGTTCATCGTCATGGTGGCGAGGTTGATGGGCTTGGCCTTGATCTCGATCTTGTTGACCGTGGGCTTGAGGTACTTGGGGAGCATGCGATCGCCGTCGGCGTAGAGTTCGAAGACCTTGTTGGAGATGAGAGCGTTCTGCACCTCGTTGTACGAGTCCTTGGCCTTGTCCCAGTTCCTCTCCTCACGGCCCTGGGTCATGAGGACGATGATGTGGCCGTCTCGAGCTCGACCGGTTCGACCCACGCGTTGGAGCTGTGAGCGAGGGAAAGTCAGCGAGCGCCGAGACGAGGGCGCCGAGAGCTGGCTCACCATGCGGATTGGCGACTTGTTGGCCTCGTAGCAGACGATGAGGTCGATCTCTCCAATGTCGAGTCCTTCCTCGCCGATGGACGAAGCGACCATGACGTTGAAGACTCCCTTCTTGAACTTCTTGATGGTCTGCGAGCGGAGGGAAAGCGGTCAGCGAGCGACTCGGAAGCGGAGGTACAGCGAAACACTACTCACCTCGATTTGATCCTTCTGCGACATGCCTCGAGAGCCCTTCGAGTGCGCTTGACCGACGAACGGCGTCGCCTTGATGAGAGGTCGCTGAGTGTTGAGGCAGTCGACAATCTCTTCCACGACGGCGCGGTAGTTGCAGAAGACCATGACCCTCGTCTCGCGCGGCTTGCCGGTAGCCTCGTCGATGTCCTTCTCGGCGGCGGCGAAGTGGTCGAGACACATTGACCGCAGCTTCTCCATCTTGGGGTGCCCGACGTAGCCTGCGCGGGAGCGGAGGTTGCGAACCTCGCGGACGATCTCCTTGAACTCGGACTTGTTAACGAGCGTCTTCGATCCCGTCGACTCGATGTCCTTGAGGCAGTTGTCGAACTCGGTGAGGCTCTGCACGATGAGGTACTCCATCGCCCGCGCCATGGGACCGAGGCTCTTGGCCATGGGGAACAGTCCTCCGTTAGCCGAGTTGCCTCCAGGAAGCGCTTTGATCTTGCCGAACGCGATCTGGCAGACGTAAGGCGTGAGGAACTCGGCTCGGCCTTCGAAGATGCAGCGGGCGGCGAGGAGCGGCTTGATGTAGACGTCCATGAGTCGAGCCCAGCGGTCGCGGATGGAGGAGAGGACGTCGCCGAGAGGAAGGACATTGAGGTCGTAGGACTTGTGGTGGATGTACTGGAGGATGTCGAGCGACTGGTCGGTGCGAACTTGAACGTTGCCGATCTGGTGAGCAGCGAGGCGTTAGCTACAACGCTATCGAGCTGGACGAGAGAAAGGAAACATACATGGAGATTGTCGATGACGTCCTGCACTGCCTCGCCCCTCGCTCCCGGCGTAGCAGTGAGAGCGAGAATGCGAAAGTGTTGGTTTCGGCTCATCATGTAGCGCACGACACCGCAGTAGGCGTAGTCTCCACTCGCTCGGTGCGCCTCATCCACGACGAGGCAGGAGATGTCGCGAGGGTCGACCCTTCCCTTGGCGAGGTCGTTCTCGAGCGTCTGCGGGGTGCAGTAGATGACTCGCTTGGTCGCCCAGCCGACGTGACGAAGCTTGGGGGTGGTGTGGCCGGTGAGCTCGACGCAGTCCTCTTGAGGGATTCCGGCGATGTAGTGGCAGGCGGTCACTTGCTGGGCGACGAGAGGGCGAGATGGGGCGAGGAAGATGATCTTGCTCTTCGGGAACCAGCGGTAGTAGTTGAGCCTGTAGGAGAGAAAGAGAGATAAGTGGGAAGCTACGCCTTCGATCTCGAATCTGCACTCACATGACGACGGCGGCGATGAACGTCTTGCCGAGTCCGGTCGGGAGCGAGACTAGGGTGTTCTCGAAGAGGGCGACGTGGACGATGTTGTACTGGTAGACGCGCATGGGTTTGTCGGAGGAGCAAGGGTAAACCCAAGTCTTGGATTCCTCGGGATCTGGTGGCCATTTGATGGGGAGGAGGGGCGCATGAGGGTCGTAGGTGGGGTCGACCAGGAAGCCGTCGTCCGAGTCGCTGCCTCCATCGTCCTCGAGTACGTCCTCGTCGTCCCATCCATCGTCGTCCGATCCGTACGCCTTCTTCTTGCCCTTGCCCTTGCCCTTCCCTCCCCTCGCCAGCGCCTTCTTCGCCGCCGCCGTCTTCTTGCTCCAGCCGTGCTTGGCAAACGACGCCGGATCCCACCGCTTGACGACCTTGACCTTGGCCGCCGTCTCCTTGCCCGGTGGCAGTCCTCCTCCTCGCGAGCTTCCAGCGACTGGCGGCGGCGGCTTCTCCTTCTCGGCGATGGTTCCGCCGAAGAGATCGCGCTGCTTGAGGCCTGGCTTGTTGACGATCGTTCGAGGCGGGAGCTTGCCTAGTGTCGTGAAATTGTGCTCGATTTGGTCCAGCTCGTCAAAGGCAGAGTCGTCAAAGTCAAACTCGTCGTCTGACATGGTGCAGGAGGGGGAGGGAGGAGGGAGCGGGGACGAAGCCCCTCGAGATGGAGTGCCGGTGACGGGTGAGGTTCTGTAGGGAGTCAAGAGCGGTCAGCGCTTGGTCTCCTTCACGGACGGAACCTGTTGAGCTACAAGCAAGGCTCCTCCCAGACGAGGCCCTCGCTCTCTTCGAACAGAGCCAGCGCTGTATTCCGTCTCTAGCCTTTCCAGCTGGTTCAACACGTGATGTACCACGTTTCAGCACCCCCGCTGCTTCCTCTCGCACCGTACATCTCTTCCTCGCTCTTCTTTTGCCTCTCTCAACCAGAGACGCGCTGAGCTGAACGCACCAGGTGATGCTCGAACGGGGACGACGGTAGGAGGTGCGCAATAGGCTCGAGTTGTAGGTTGTTCGATCGATCGAAGACCCTGCTGGGGCGAGAGGCGAGAGAACAGCGGACGAGGTGAAAGTGGCGGAGAGAGAGAGCTTGAGGCGCGTCAATCGCGAGGGCTAAGCTGAGGCGATCTTGGCTCGTACTGAGGTGCAGAGGGATAAAGAGACAAGATGAGAGAAAGCTCGTGTGTTATTATTGTCTGCTGCTTTATCCCGTAGCGAAAGAATACGAGCTCGGCGCTTGCGAAGCTGCCGTTCGTCCGCCTGCTGGTCTCCCTGCAGCAGGTGCAGCTCTTTGAGTCTCCGTCTACGCTCAAATTGATGACAAATATGCCACTCTGCGCTCAAGCGCCCTCTCTATGGCGGCGGAAACAAGATGAAGGAAGCAAAGCTCAAAGTTCACCTTCGCCGAGCTCCGACACTCTTCGGACGCGCTCTCTGCGTCTCTCGCTAGGTCATCGAGCTCGGACAATTTTTCAGAAGCGATTCCCAAGCGTCCTCAGCAATTCAGAGCGCTCGCCGTCCTGCCTCGTGCGCCTCGGCGTTGAGCTCTGGTAAGAGGAGTGGCTAGGGTGAGATGGATCGGCGTATAGAGGATAGAAGACACTCACCAAACGTCGAAGAAAGTCTCCCAATTGTTGAAGGACCCGTTGGCTAGCACCTCACGCACAACGACGCCGCTCTCCTCCGCCGAACGAAGCAACGACTCGTGAGCACGGGCTACAGCGCCAGCGACGTCCCTCTCGACTGCTTGCTTGACCTTAATGATCAAGCTTCCCTTTGCCCCGCCTTTCCACGCCGCTATGACTCCTTGCAGCTCCTCGTACAGCTCCGCTTTCCCGTGGTCGTCGAGGTCGAGGATGGTGAGAGACTCGAGCTGCGATGGGATCGA
>MWVB01000117.1:0-48428 GCA_003054985.1 Leucosporidium scottii
TTTCACTTTGCTTGGCTGTGCGTCGCTTCTCGCCTTCCCTCGGTGCTGAGCTTCGTTCGCTGATCTCGTTTCGCCTCTTTTCGCCTTGCAGTGGCTTCTTCGTCGCCTTCCTGTACGTTGATTCGGGCTGTAAGCCATCAGTAAGCACATCACTGACCCTTCCTGACCCTCTGCAGGAGTTGGTTCGCCTTCCCTCCTCTCATCCCCGAGGCCATCAAGTCCGACTTGGGCTTGACACAGGTGAGCAGCTGGTCTGAGGGGTGTTGAAGGTGGTGTATCGGCATCTAGATGTCTTGGGGATGCTGCTGGAGTAGCTCACTGCGAGTCGAAGTGCAGCTACGGCGGCAGGGCGGGCAAGAGAGCGAGCGACCTCCAGCCGGGCCGCAAGCTGACCCTCTTCGTCACCGTTCACAGGCTCAAATCGGCAACTCGAACATCGTCGCTCTTTCCGCTACCATGGGACTGCGTCTCTGCCTCGGACCCGTCGTTGATCGTGAGTTGGTCGCTGCCTCCCTCTGCCTGCTCCGAGCTCACCTTGTTCCCGTCACAGGCTTCGGTCCTCGCAAGGTCATGGCGGCCATCCTCCTCATCGGTGCTATCCCTTCGGGTCTCGCTGGTACCATCAGTAACCCTGCTGGTCTCTGTACGTATCTTTCGCCATCGAGTGCAGCGGCTCGCGCTGACCTTCCCACGAAGACACGATTCGCTTCTTCATCGGCATTCTCGGCGCCACCTTCGTTCCTTGCCAGGTGAGTCGCTTCTCACTCTTCTCTTGACCTCTCACACTGACTTCGCACTCCACTACAGGCCTGGACAACCGCATTCTTTGACAAGAACATTGTGGGCACGGCAAATGCTTTCGCAGGAGGATGGGGAAACCTCGGTGGAGGTGTCACTTTCGTCGTTCAGGTGCGTGTCTTCCTATTCTCTCCCGACCGCGCCGCAGCTGACCTTCTTGCCCTCTACAGGTCTCCCTCTTCCAATCCCTCGTCGACCGAGGTCTCTCCTCTCACTCGGCCTGGCGCGCTGCCTTTGCCATCGTCCCCGTCCCCATCCTCATCTTCGTCGCTTTGCTCTGCATCTTCTTCGGTACCGACTGCCCCGCTGGCAAGTGGGAGCAGCGCCACACCATGCCCGCCGCCGCCATTGCCATGCAGCAGGGTCACCTCGTTGAGCTTGACCACGACCAGCGCAGGGTGAGTTTGGGTGCAGGGAGTCTTGATAGTAGAGGTGACTGACTTCTTTTCGTCTGCAGGTCGCTCAACAGAAGATGTCGGACAAGGAGCAGGGCAAGACCGAGGTTCAAGAGGTGCTCGATGAGGAGGAGAGTGAGTGTGGCCGACTACATCTGCTCGAGAACCGTTGGCTGACTCTTTCACCTCGACAGACATCGCCGACCTTCACGATATCGACGTCGCCGTTGCCGAGAAGCCTTCTTGGGCCAACACGCTCAAGATTGGTGAGTCGGCTCGTAGCGCTCGGTCCCCAGCATCCACTGATCTTCTCCCTACTCCTCCAGCCCGCACTCCCTACACCTGGCTCCCCGCTCTCATGTACTGCACCACCTTCGGATTCGAGCTCGCCGTCGACGCCAACCTCGCCAGCGTGCTCTTTGCCGCTCACAAGAACCTCGGTCAGCTCAACGCTGGTTACTATGCCGCCACTTTCGGATTCATGAACGTTTGGACTCGTCCTCTCGGTGGTATCGTCGGAGATCTTGTCGGTGGTCGGTGGGGACCTGCTGGTGAGTCCTGTTGCAGCTCGACGAGGAAGCTCGGCGAAGGCTGACCTCGTCTCATTACCTCCCCCCCGCAGGCAAGAAGTACCTCACCATCGTCCTCGGGACTCTGCAAGGCTTCATGAGTCTCGCTCTTGGTCTCTGGCAAGCACACGTCTACAAGACCGGCAGCACTCCCGCTCTCGGCACTCAAATGGGTATCGTGAGTCCCGCTTTCTGCTCGGCGCCTGTCCTCTTACAAATACTGACCTCTCTTTCCTCTACACCAATAGGTTGTGATCATGGCCGTCTTCAACGAGATGGCCAACGGCGCCAACTTTAGTCTCACGCCTCACACCAGCCCCTACTCCAACGGTCTGATGACGGGACTGGTCGGAGCGTTTGGCAACATGGGAGGAGTCTTCTTCGCCTTGATCTTCCGTTACTGCCCTGCCAACGCCTTCTCCAAAGCCTGGTGGATCTCTGGAGTGAGTAGCAGCTCTCTACGCTCTCGCCGAGCTGGCTCGGCTGACTCGCATCTCCCTTCTTCCTCGCAGATTGTAGCCATTGCCGTCAACTTGTTCTGCATCATCATTCCTGCACCCAAGCACTAGAGGGCTTCTTATCTTTAGAATCATCTGTAATCTGTGTTGTGATACCGAAGCCATTCCTCTCGGGTTTGAAGGTTTTGAGCCGGCGCCGAGAAGGAGAGCGTAGAGAGCCGTCAGTAGCCAGCTGAAGGGTGACGAAGGGTACAGAGAGGGGAAGGAAGCCTTTCCTCGCCTACTACCACTCCACTGCAGCGCGATCACGCTCACCCCGCTTGCTCGCTGCTGCCTCACCCCCGGGCCAGCTTGCGCCGAGCTTCTCACGCGCTGAACGAATCGCCAAACGAGGCTCACAAAGCTCAGCTGATCATTTGCACAAGGTCAAGCAACTTTTCAACAGCTTGTCAAGTTGCTCTCGTGACGATCTTTACGCGATTCTCCAGACCGGGGCACTGAATCATGAACACCGAGGGTTGACGAGGTGTAGTCGAGTAGGCTGTGGTGCGCTGTGATAGAGTACAGAACGTGCTGCTGATTTCAGAATCCCCCACTTCTGTACGAGACGAGCCGTTGCAAGAACCCCGATCAGGCGCCGAGAGAGGGCTGCGAAAGGGACGGAACGAGCTTGCCGCCGCCTGCCTGCTCTCTTGGCTTTGACCGTTTCGCCGTGTTGGAGCAGTCGACTACAGCGTGGAAGGAAAGGCAGGATGGGCTCGTCTACCGCTACTCCCACCATGGCACCTCCTCCTGCTCCCCGTCAGCGCGCCATCAAACCCAAGCTGCACTCGACCCGCGATTCGAAAGGCGGAGGAGAGGGCGGCGTCGGTCAGACTTCTTCAACGGCAGCAGCACAACGTGAGTGAGATACAGATGGGCTGCAAGCTCGGAGCAGCGCGCTGATATCAGCTTGCTCTTGGACGCCAGGAAAACGCTGTACGAAAACAGTTGGCCGTGAAGGAGCGGCAGCCTCGGTCGCTTCGCGAGGGTCCTCGAGCCGGGCGACAACAAGGGCGACGGCAGCTCGTGCGCCGGGCAGGGTGTTTGCTGCACCACCAGACTTCACGTGTGGACCCATCTACGTCCCCTGGGAGACTACAGAACCGCCCGCGCTGTGTTGCGGCACGAAGCAGCTGTTGGCCAAGGTCGTGGCCGGATCGAGGGGCACGAGACCGACGCTCGGGTCCAACAAAGGTGGGTCTTGCTTTCGAGCGTCTAGCTGACACCAAATCAAGCTGGTCGTTGCCATCCTACAGGACCAACATCATTACCTCCAGCGTCGACCGAGCCGAACGGCGTTTCGTTCGCACCTCGCGCCTTCCTACCGCCTTCACCATCCTCTGTCGGCCGAGAACCATCACCTACGTTACACGAATCTCCTTGCAAGCCATCCACTGCAACACCGCAACCCGATTTCCTCTCCTCCCTCACTCATCTCGCCTACCCTTCCCCTGCCTCCTCGACTCCCACCCCTCCAGCTACTTCCAACCTCGAGGAGTACATCATCTCGGCCCCTGCACCCGCTTCAATAGAGGTCGAGGTGTCATCAGCATCGACCATCAGCTTCGAGGAGGACATGCTCGTTTGGCCGACCGATCTGAGCACCTTCTCTCGACCGAGCTCGCCGAGCAGTGGCTTCAAGGCGCTCAAGACGGAGGAGGTGGATCTGACGGTGCTGAATGTGGTCAAGAGGGAGGCTGAGAGCTCGATGTGGACGATGGAAGGAACGAGCAGCTGGGTTTGGTAGTCGTAGAGACGAGGTGAGCCTCTCCTCTTCTCCTCCGCCGTCAAAGACGGCTGTGCTGACGCGCATCATGCCAAAGCACAACGTCGCACATACATGTACACATTCTTTTCATACAGATACAGAGACCTTAGAGACCTCACTAGATACACCAATACAAGCAGTGCCATACCCGATCAACCAAGCATCAAGCTCGGCCCGAGCTCCGTCTCCCGCTTCTCGCCTCCCTGCTGCCGCTCTTCTCCGTCGCATCCGCTCCTCCGTCCCTTTTGATGCTTGCCTCAGCGGACGGCCTGATCCCTTGTAGGCGCCTCCCTACTAGCAGCAGCAGCGAGGACCCGCGCTTCGGCGCTGGCTCGTTTGAAGTAACAGGGATGCTGCTGGGATTCACAGTGATACAATCTCTTGCGCAGTAGCTTATCACGCTCTGCGCACTCTCGCGGCGTGCACTGCTCTCGCCGACCGAGATGAAGAGAGATGCTCGACATGTCCGAAACTGCCTTTTCCCCATCTTCCTCGCCTTTCGCTCGTCGACTCGGATGGCCTCGGCGCAGGTTCCAATCGGTAGAAGGACGCGTCAGAATCCCCAGTCTTCCCTTGGCGGCGAATCCCTCACCCAGAACGAGCGTCAGCAGCAGGAAGGTGAGCACGCGTCGAGGAAAGCGGAGACGAACACGAGGAAGCGGCGCAGAGCGACAAGAGTGAGAACATCGTGTGAGCCTGTAAGTCCTTTCTGTATCACGGACCGTACAGCTCGTCAGCTCATCCACATCACGCGTGCAGTGCCGAGGGAAGAAAATCCGGTGGTGAGCGCTGCTCGGCGTGGGGTTTGCATGTCGCAATCACTCAGTTTCTGCACTTCACAGCGACCGGAATCGTCCGTGCTCTCAGTGCACCCTTCGGCACGATGTGAGCTGACTTGTTCATTGGGCGGGGGAGGCCGAAACAAGAGCGGACTCTTCCTCGGTCCTAGGATTGCTATTATGAAGACGCTCAGCCACTGTGCGAGCTATCGTCCCCGTCCGTATGACTTTAACTGACCCCTCGGCCTCACAGCTCCGACATCGGAGAAGTAGAAGACGGAGACGAGCTCGCGGTCGCCAACGCCGAGATTGAGCGCCTCAATCAGCTCGTCGAACCGCTTCACGGTCAATCGGGACCCTCGAACACTCGTCAACTCACCAATGCGATCCCGCGCACTATTCAACGCTACCGCGATGTCGCCACTCCTCCCCGTCTCGCCGTCTTTCGCCTTTCCCTTCTCGGAGGCACTCTCCCTCAGTCCCCTCGCCAGCACCCCCCTGCACCCTACACCATTCGTCGACGATACCTCAGCCAATCTCTCTACATCTCTACCTTGATCCGAAGCTCCCTCGTCTCATACGGTTACCAATCGCCCATCGAACGCTTCGGCGGAGGGCAAGCAGGGTCACCGAGCAAGGTGGAGGGCGCCGAGAGCTTCGTTAGGACGGGCAGTGACACCGAGTGTATGAGCTGGACGTCGGAATGAGCGGGGACCTGTGAGCTGGGTTAAGATGTGGTGCAGGGGAGATATTGAATGGGCGAGGATAGGAGCTTGACCGCTACGAAGCTTTGATAGTCCTGAGCCTTACTAGCATGACTCATCGCCACTACTGCAAGTCGTAATCAACCATGCGCGGGAGTCTGGGGCAGCTCGGCCTTCGAGGTTTGAGAGAAGCGAGGCTCGACGGATCCCTCCTTGGCCTCTCGCTTTTGCTTCGCTCGCTGCTATGGCTTCTGTACCGCTCTCTCCGGTAAGGCCTGCACCTCTGCTTTTTCGTCCAGGCTGACCCATTGATCTGCAGACTTCGACCAGGGATCCGCTTGCTGGGCATCTCGCTCACCTCGCCCCTGCTCAAAACTCGGCGCTGGACGCGTTCAAAACGAGGCTGCAGGAGGGAGGGTACTACACTACCGCTACCGATTCGGCTCCTGCTTCGCACGAAGATGTCACGCTAGTGTGAGTAATTCGCTCCCAAGCAAGCGCGTCGAGCTTCTTGCTGACTCGTCCGCTCGCTTCCGCCTCTCTCCCTCCCGGCTGCCCTGTTCTTCACCGGTCTTTCACCTACGTCTATCAACGATGACCTCGACCTTCCCGATCTCCAGCCGGTTCCTCCGTGCTCGCAAGTTCGACGTCGAGGGCGCTTTCGCCCAGTTCACCACGACCGAGACCTGGCGGAAGAAGGAAGCAGTGGACTGCCTGTTTGACGACTTTCCTGTCGAGGAGTTTGGACTCTCGCAACAGGTCTACACGCAATACACCGGTCGGCGGACAAAGAGCGGCCAGCCGCTCTACGTCTACAAGGTCGGCGCTTTGACCAAGGAGAAGGTCAACGAGTATTCGAAGAAGGGGGACAGGCTGGAGCCGAGGATGATTGTGTTATCAGAGGTGAGCTGCTGCTGCTTGCGATGCTGCAAAAGGCTCAAAACTGATCGTCTCGGCTTTCGCAGATGATGACTGCCTTCACTCTTCCCCTGTGCACGAGTCTGCCTCGCCCAAACACTGAGACGCCCATCGACTCTACCGTGTGCAGTGAGTGGACTTTGCTCAACCTGGACCGACTCCACCATGCTCACCTTCGCCCTTTCGCAGTCGTCGACGTCGCCAACGTCTCCCTCACTCGCTTCTGGCAGCTCAAGGTATGCTTGGAGCGTTCTACCGTCATTGTTCATCTCACTAACCCTTCATGCTACAGGGCCACATGCAGCGCGCTTCCACCATGGCTACCGCTCACTACCCCGAGACTCTCGGAGCGTGAGCTCTTCTTCCTTTCTTCCCTCTCGACACGCAAGTTGACCTTTCTACCTCGTCGCACAGTATCTACCTTGTCGGTGCACCGAACTTGTGAGTCGGCGGCCCACATTTTTCCTGCTCGAGCGCGCCTCGACGTACTAGCTGAGTTCGGCGCTGACCTGCTCGCTCGCTCTCGCAGCTTTTCGACCGTCTGGAGCTGGGTCTGCCGATGGTTTGACCAAGGAACCGTAGACAAGATTTTCATTCTCTCGTGCGCCTCCTTCGGCCCTCCCTGCCACTCCCCCTCGCTGACCTCCCCCTCCCAACAGCTCCCACGAAGTGCTCCCCACTCTCCTCAGATACGTCGACGCCTCCAACATCCCCAAACGTTACGGCGGCGAGCTCGATTGGGATTTCGGCGACCCCGTCACGTTGGACGAAGAATCGAAGAAGGCCTTGGGGTTGGAGACGCTACCGAGCGGGCCTGTGAGGTTCAGCGAGAAGGAGGGATTCCGGCCGGTGGGAAGTGGCAGGTCAGCTGCCGAGTTGCAGGCTGAGGAGGAGAGGAAGAAGAGGGTGGAGGAGCAGAAGCCCAAAACAAACGGCTCGGCGACAGCCGTCGACGCGCCTGCAGTCGCTGTGGCCGTCCCAGTCGCCGCGGCGGAGGCTGGAGCCATCACGAACGGCAAGCAGGAGGTCACTTCGGACAGCGAGGAGGAGGGAGATGATATTTGGGCGGCAGCGAGGGAGGTCCCAGGCTCGCCGATCAAGGATTTGGCGGCGAAGTTGGAGTTATCGACCTTGTAGGTTGGTGTCGAGTCGAGGAGGGACGGAAACTATAGAAGCTTAGCATGTTCATAATACTATACCATATCGCTTTCAAGCGCTCTTACGTCCTCGGTTTTCGTTCGCTCTCGCAAAGCTCTCGCTCTCGGCGCCCAGCCTTGCTCGCAAAAAAGCTAGCTCCCACGAGCCCCTGCTCCAGCTACAGCAAAGCATTCCAGCCCCGGCCCATCTCCCACCCACAGCACTGGTCCTCTCTCACCCTTCCTCCCACCGTCCTCTCTTTCCAACTCCCTCCTCTCCCTTCCATCATCTCGTCGGCGATGTCGCCCGAGACTGTCCGAGCCGGCGAAGGTGAGGGCTTTGATCGGCTCCGAAAAGGTGCGCAGGAGGGGTGAGGGGGCGGGAGAGGACCAGCCGGAGATGTGTGAAGAGGAGGGCGGGTCTGATGGGGTGGAGTTGGGAGGAGGCAGGATCGCTGAACCGGTGCGCAGGGACCAGAGGCGGATCCGAGTGTCTTGGCCGGCTGTGAAGAGTTCAGAGAGTCAACTATTGGGATGAGGACTGGGAGAGGGATAGGATGTGGCCTACCAGCTGCCACGAAATCATCTCGCCAAACGTCTAGTCCGATGTCGGCGGTGAACGAGTTGACGTGCCCTTCGAACGTGAGGTAGGGTGTCTTGGACGGGAATCGAAGGTCGTACATTCCTAATGATCTGTTGTTCCAAAGGACAATGAGCGAATGGCCAGCATGACAAGGACTCGGCGAACTCACCCGTCCATCCCTGCTACGAGAAGGCCGTCCTGCAGCCGTCGAACATGAGTGACGGAGCTGCTGATGCTCAGTTGGGCCTGACATAGCTTTCGATTGTTAGCAGAAGCACGAGCACGAGAATACGGCTGGCGAGCAAGCGTACCTCAGATCTCGTCTCCGGCGCGTCTCCTTCCCGATCCTCCTTCGAAGGCGATGACCTCTGATCAAACATCTTGATCTGTCCCTTGCGTGTACCGGCGAAGACGAGGTTCTATGATTGACAAGAAGGATCAGCGTTGCCCCCGATAGCAGCAGAGAGGCTCAGCAGCCCACCTCGGTCAAATCGAGTGCGAAGACGGCACCATCGCCGCGCTGACTTCCGGTCACGTAGCCATCCATAGATGGCCGACTAGGGTCTCGTGTGGTCAAGACCTTCTTGTCGCATCCTGGAAGGCGAGCGAAGTCAATAGCAGGTCGAGCGACCGCGAAGTTGGAAGCGTACCGAGAGCGACAAGATCTGGCGAAAGCGCCGAGGTCCAGAGAGAGGTCTTGCGTGGTGAGAGGGTGACGGAGCTGCGCGGAAGAGACAATTGAGCGTCTGTGAAGCCATCTAGGACCGAAGGACGCACGCCATGCTAATGTTCTCACGAGTTGTCGCTACGATGGCTTGCGCTGGAGGGCCGAGACAGGTCGCCCTGTGCTCAAGGAGGGTCAGCGAAGACTCAGATCAGAAGGAGAGGGAGGGCAACATACAGCATCCGTTCGCCGCATGTCAGTAGAGAGGTGATTCGAGCCGGGAGGAGCCATTGCGTCCGCCAGCCTTGCTCGTCGTTCGGGTAGTAGGCCTCCTCGTTGCGCGCACGGGAGAGAGATCCGGTTCTGATGCATGCGAGGCATTAGTCTGAGCTGTCAACTTGCTCTGAGATGTCAGAACTCGCGCTATTGACCCGTTGGAGCCTCCTACGCGCATCAAGGAGGGGTCGAGCTCGTCGAAGGAGACGACTCCGATCGACTCGTCCATGGGTAGGCAGTCGGGGTAGATGGTCCGGGTGGAGTGTAGTCGTCCCATGGACAACGACTCGAGATCACTGCGAAAGAGTCAGCTTCGAAAGCGAAGATGGAAGAAAGAAGGAGAGCTCACTGGTGCATCCTGCTTCTTGAGCCGCCGAGGGAGAGCTGAGCGTCAAACATGGACCTCAGACCCGACATGGAAGGTTCTACAGCTTTAGCTTCCCCCTTGTCCTGCGCCCGCCGAGCTTTCTTGCGCTGTCGTCCTGCAGCCGCTGGTTCTGGCGGAGAGAGAGGATGGGCCGGTTTGAAGACGGCGCCGGCGCCTGGGAGTGACTTGTAGAATCGTGTACCGTCCCATTCGTACCCTGGCAGAGCGAACGGCGCTTTCGCCGTCATTGCAGAGTCGAATACAAGCAGTAGCGAGCGGTACGAAGCCAAGGAGCGCAAGTCACGACTCTCTCCCTCTTCCGCTTCACCTCGTTTCTGTACCTCGACACGATGGCCGAGGATTTACCGCCGTCGCCCTTCATCAAGAAGCGGCCAAAGGGTTCAATCCGCCCCTCTGGCTCAAGTTCCTCCCTCCGCTCGCTTGCTGCCTCGCCTGGCGGATCCAACCTCTCGTTCGCTCAAGACGACGGCGACGACGACGGGGGAGCGGGCAACGTGGCAGTCATTCGCGCTAGGGGCAAGAAGACTCCAGCTGGCCGTGTAAAAGACCGTGAAGGAGTGGCCAGGAAGTCGGGCAGGCTCAGCTTTGGAGGAGACGAGGTGAGCTCGCTCGCTTTCATAGCCTCAATTGGCTCAGCTGATCCTATCAAGCTACAGGAGGAAGAATCAGACACCTCGTTCGTCGTCAAGCGCACCGATTCACCCTCATCAACCGTCGGTCGTCGCCTGCTTCGTCCCTCTGGCTCAACGGCTTCGCTACGCGCCTCCGACCTCCCTACATCGCTGGAGCAAGCTACCATCTCACCAGCACGCTCTCTCTACTCCAAGGAACATCTGAACGAGCTCAAAGCCGGTACCCTCTCGACTCCACCGCCGAATCGCTCAAACGACTATGATGACTTGACGCGGAGCAAGTTTGGGAGCCAGATTGACGGTATGTAGAGCTCTCTAGCACCTTTAAGGACTTGCGCTGATCAGCTTGACATTGCAGACATGCCCGAGTCGATCCCTACGACCGCAGCCATCGCCGAAGCCAAGAAACGGCGCGAGAGGATGCGTGCAGAGGGAGGTGGAACTGGCAGCGATGGCTTCATCTCGCTCGAGGTTGGCTTCGCCAGCAAGAGTGGAGAGAGTCGATTAGTGCGCGAGGACGACGAGATTGGAGATGGGGATGAAGGTGAGTCGATACGTATGCGCTCGGCGAAGGCGAGAGCTTACCCCTTCCACTCTCTCGCAGACATGGCAGAGTTCACTGGAGCGCAGGAGACGGTGCCATTGGGCAAGAAGGCTAACAAGGAAGCGGCGGAAAAGATGAGGAGCGGGATGATTGATATGATTCAGGATGTCGAGGAGGATGAGGAGGACGAGGAGTCGAAGCAGTGGGAGGAGGCTCAGATCAAGCGAGGGGAGCAGCGGAGACCTGGTGCCCTCAAGGTGAGTAGATTTTGCTCTCATCTGACTTCCCCGCTGACCTCTCTGTATCTACAGACCTCTTCCAAACGGCCGTACAAGCCAACGCCGAGTAGGTCATCCTTCGCTTCGTCCTCAACCCCGGGCTAACGCGTTTGTTCAACAGTCCCTCATACCTCCACCCTTCCCACCCTCTCCGGTGTCTCCTCTCGTCTCACCGCCGCCCTCTCCAATCTCGAATCCTCCCACACCCTCGACGCCGCGACCCTCTCCCACTTCTCGCACGAGCGCGCCGAGTTGGATGCTCAAGAGCAAGAGCTTCGAACAGAAGTGTCAAAAGCGGAGGAGAAGAACCGGTGGTTCAGTGACTTCAAGCTGTTCATCGAAGAGGTGGCAGCGTTTTTGGACGAGAAGGTGAGCTCTTGGGCACTCGCATGCCGAAGTCGAGCTTGGCTGACCTCCGATTGCTTCAACAGTACCCCCTCCTCGAACGCATCGAAAAGGAGAACCTCGCCATCCAGAAGGAACGCTACGACATCATTTCTCGCCGCCGCTTTGAGGACGACTCGGACGACGTAGCCCTCTTCACTGGCGCCCCCGTTCCCTCTTCGTACAAGCCCCCACTCGCCGAGGGAGAGGAAGCACCAGTCCCGATGGAGGCCGAGGTGGACGAATTTGGTCGAGCGAGGGAGGATGAGTTGGGGGTCAGGTCGGCGGTTAGGGTCGCGAGGAGGAGTGCTCGGGAGCGACGAGCGGCCAGTCGGGCGACACCAGCAGAGGAGGAGGACGCAGGAGCATGGACGGACGATGAGCTCTCCTCGGGCGATGCAGGTGATCTCGCAGATGCTCTCAAAAGCCTGCGGGAGAGCCTCGCCTCCGTCTTTGCCGACGTCAAGGCCGATGATTTCAGGGATCCGAATTTGGGGATTAGGAGGAAGTTTGAGGAGTGGAGGGAGAAGTTTGGGGAGGAGTATCGGAATGCGTTTGGTGGGTTGGCGATGGTGGGAGTGTGGGAGTTTTGGGCGAGGGTGGAGATGGCGTTGTGGAATCCTTTCGAGGTGAGTTGTTGCCCTTTCAAGAGCACTGACGAATCAGCTGACCTCTCTCTCTCGCGGACGATGTACAGATTGACCTTCTCGCCAAGACGCCAGCAGGACTTGACGCCTACCAATGGCACTCGTCGCTCAGCTCCTACGGCCACTCGGCGCGCGCCACTTCCCACTCTTCGGATGGCGAGGACGAGCAGGACGAATCGGAAGAGGTGGTAAATGCGCTCGTCACTTCGGTCGTCATTCCAAGGTTGGAGAAGCTTGCCAAGGAGACCTACGATCCGCTTAGTAGGAGGCAGACGACGAGGGCGCTCGGTCTTGTCGATGAGGTTTCGTACTGCGTCGAGAAGAGCTCGCCCAAGTTTGAGGTGAGTTAGATCTTGGGTGCTATCTGTAGACCCTTGCTGACTCGCTCTCTCTATAGTCCCTCGTCGTCGCCTTCGTCTCTCGGCTTCAGCTGGCCATCACCCAAGCTCAATCCCTCATCGCCCCCCACCTCGCGGCCATCTCCCTCCCATCCAACGCCTTCGACCCTTCCACCTTCACCTCTCGTACCCACTTTCTCCACCGTCAAGTCAAGCTGCTGCAGAACGCCCTTCGCTGGCGACGCTTCGCCAGGAGCTTGCGCCTCTCGGCGATCTCGGAGCTGGCGGGAGCGGGCTTGCTATTCGATGAGCTGTTGCAGAGGGAGTTGGTGGCCAAGGTCATCCTTCCTGTAGCCGAGGCGAGCTGGGGTACTGGTGGGGAGGAGGTGGCAGCCAAGGTGAGTCCTCTCGCTAGCCGTAGTCTCCCAGTCTCGTGCGCGAAAGGCTGACTTGCGTGCTTGTGACTAGGTGCTGAGCTTATTGCCAGGAGACATCCCACCTGCACTACAACGTAGGCTGGAAGGCAAGCAGTGAAATTGTAGCATCGAATGCTCAGCCGAAGTCGCTCGACTTGAGAGCCAAAGTGGCCCTGCGAAGCTCTCGCCTCTTGAACCTGAACTATTTCGTTGGGCTCGCGCGATGGCGTTTCAACATCCTCAACAGCGCCGCACCCGCCATGTACCTCTTCGAGAGGACACTTCGCCGCTGCTGGACGACTCGGGCGAGCTGTCCACCTCGGTAGACTCGGAGGTTCTCCTCTTCGGTGGCCTAAGCAGCAGCAACGCTCTCCACCTCTCCTCGGCGACTGTACCCTCTTCCAGTACCATCGACCAATCGTGGCATCTCCTACACAATCGAACCCAATCGCCCGCCTCGTCCACCCACCGCTCGTCGTCGATTTCGACCACTTCGTCGTCTTCTCGCACAGGCGATCAGGCTCCCCCCTTCACTTCGCCCGCCTCGCTCACTCATTCGCTCTTCCCTTCCCACGACGGAGGAGGCATCTTTATCGCCGGATCTCTGGTACAATCCGATGAAGGTACTGGAGTCACTTATGCTACAGAAGAGGAGGAGGAGGATAGCTCGCTCCCCTCAGGCTCGTCAGCCCTTTCCGACACCTCTTCCTCCTCGTTCAGCGGCGCCGACGCTCGTGGGAGGCCTGTAGGACATCACGCACCACCAGGAGCATCTTCCATTGGAGGCAGCTGGGCTCTCACCGAGGAAGCCCTCTCGACCGTCCCCCACGCAACGCCTCTCGGCGGGGCAGCAGCCGTCCTGCACAGCGGAGGCTCAGGCAGCGCCGACTTTACCGAGGAATCCTCGGACGACGAATCGCTCGAAGGCATCGTCGTGGGAAGGAGGAGGACCCCTACTCGTCGTTTGGCAGGCGAGCTCGAGGACGACGAGGTCCTGTTATCGGCGACTCCGCACGCTGTTAGTGCGGGGATGCTCTCAGAGGGAGGAAGGGAGGGGAGGGGAGGGATGTACAGCAGGCGGTACGAGTGGAAGGAGGGCCAGGAGGACGAGTCGAGTAGGAGTCGCCAGAGCTACCCTTCGCCGCCGCCTGAGGGAGCGATGGCCGGGAGCAGGATTCGCATCAAGCGCCGACATCGCCAGAGCGGTCGCAACGCCGGCCGCCAGAAGAGGAGCAGCGCCAGTGGAAGTATCGCTGGAGCCGAAGCCGCCGTGGTCGCCTCTCCCCTCCTGCTCGGCGCTCAGTCGGCGAGGCGCTCGCAAGAGATCGTCGCTCAGCAGCACGAGGAGGACAAGATTCGCCGTGCCGAGGCCGAGAAGAACGTCTTTTTTGGTGGAGTCGCCAGCCGTCTCATGGACATCGACACCGCCACCCTCGAGCTCGTCGCCACCATCCGAGCCCCTCCCACCCCCGAAGCCACTCCGACTCCTTCTCGCTCCACTTCTCCTACCCCTCACCTCATCACTCCGCGTCAGCACTCTCGCAAAGTAGCCCATGGGGTCCAGGCCCTCGCCCAACACGCCCGCGATCAACTCGGCGATTCGTCCATGTTCTCCCTCTCGGGCGGCGAGGACGAGGAGGACGACTCGGGCGACGAGACCGAGACGGAGGTGGACCATTCTCCCAAGCTCGTCCAACAGCAATGGCACACATCTCCCACTCCTCCCGTCTTCGCTCCCCGCCCTCAGGCCCCCTCCTCTTCTTCGTCGCCGAGCAGCGCCTCTCCCCCACCTCGCACCCTCTCCACCTCCTCCCTTCCACTCTACCTCTCCGACCCACTCGCTCCTCTCACGCACACCAACCTCGCCGATTCCGGATCCACCCTCAAACCCCCCGGCATGCCCCTCATTCGGCGAACCTCGTCTTACTCGTCCTCGGGAGCTGTGTTGCCCGGAGGAGGAGGGGAGGAGAACCCGTGGGGAGGCGAGTTCGAGGGTTTTGAAGCGGCGATGAGCTATTGGAGGAGGCTCTTGAGGAGGATGAGGGGGTTCTGAGCGAGTTCCAAAGGAGAAGGAGGGGAAGAGCCGAGTGTGGAAGATAGCGTTGTAGTCTTAGGTTATCGGTGACTGTTGATGATTCCTTCTGTATGTAGTTGCATAGGCTGTCTAGCTATAAACCACCCTGTCCATCACTCGGCGCTCAGAAGAGGTGCAGCTGACGAAGCTTGGCGATCTGTCTCTCTGTTCTCCTCGATGAGTCTGCTCGGTTGTTGACAGTCCGAGGCGAAGCTGTACACGAGTTGTCTCGTGGTAGTCAGCGTTCTTTTCTCTTCAGCTCGACGTTGCGGCGCAGGGGTGATAGAGGAGTGGTGGGCCAGCGCCCAAGACGAGGGCGAAAGTGATGGGAGGCTGTGGAGATGGTGGCAGTGCTGTAGCCGCTCTCTCGAGCTCTCGAGTTGAAGAATCATAGATGCATTTTTACCGAGGGTCGTTGCAAGGGAGCGAGTCAAGGGCAAGGGAACAGACGACAGAGAGAACGGCCTCAAGCTCATCGCCGAGCGATAGCCTGACCTTGGCAGCTTGAAGAGGGAAGTGGGGACCATCTCACGGGCAGAAAGCGAGAGCTAGACTAACAAAGAGCAGATACAGCTCAGAGCAGCTCGAACCTCCCCCACCCTTCTACAGCGAGCTTATCAACCGAGAAGCTGTGAAACGAGCGCCGAAATCGCCTCTGCAGCCTCCTGCAGGTCGCAAACAATGCTGTTTGAACGATGCGATCAACGTGCATGACGGATTTCGTGACTTGACAGGCGAATCGACTGCTGCAATCATGTACATCGACAGTGAAGTCGGTTTGCGTGGACTCGTCTTGAAATTCTGGTAAAGAAGGGGATTAAGGAGGAAGTAAGGTCCAATACAAATCAAGCCGACCCTTTTTCGGGTACGTAGCTTCAACTCGAGTTTGCCAGCAGAGGGCAGAGGAGGGGCGAGACTTCGAATGGGCGAAGCCTTCTCTCCTCCTCCCACATTCGCTCCTCGCCCGCTTCTCGCCTCGTACCTCACTACAACACCACTCACCCACCCATCTACTCAACTACAGACATGTACAGTACGCTCTCGTGTCTTCTCTGTTCTGCTGCAGCAACTCGAGCTGACCTCGTTGCTCGCTTCCTCTTTCTCCCCTTCTCTCGTCGCTGTTGTTCTCGCTGCTCCACGAAACCTTGCACCTCTTGTCCATCTTACCTCACTACAGCTGCTGCTGGAGGCAAGACCGGAGGCAAGGGAGGCAAGGGAGGCAAGTCGGTTCGGCGAAGGGCAAGTGAGCTCGGTCGGGCTGTGCTCGCTCTTTCGACGCCGCAGCGACTGTGTAACGAAGGGCAGTGGAATCAAGAACAACTATACCTACTGCTTCCCCGCTCTGAATGTGCGATAAGTAGCGCACCAAGCGAGCCGTCTCGGTCGAAAGCGCTCCGGGCTCGGCGAGGACGGGCTCGAAGCTTTGACGCTCGTTTCGCTGGCTTTCCCTCGTGGCGAGAAGGCACTGAACCAAGCTCAGAATTTCGAGAGGGAGACTAACGAAGAGAGCAAATCGAGTCTGTATCTGAGAGAGCACAAGCAAGCGACCATCACCGACCTCTGGATCCTCCTCAAACGTCAAAGTCCGGCTTGACGTCGACCCACTCGGTAGCATCCTTCCTCTTACCCTGCTGGCAGAGAACGCACGAATCGTCGAGGACGCCGTTCTGTTGGTGATGCGAGCGCGAAAGGAAAGAAAGCGAAGGAGAAGTCAGCGAGGTGAAGAACGAAGCGCGAAGAGAGTCAAAAGGCGAGATCAATGGCGTACGCGAGTAGTGCAGAGAGGGCAGACCAAGTCCTCGCCGTCATGGGACTTGACGTCGACCTCGTTGTCGGACTCGATCTCGTCGACCTCCTCCTCCTCCTCGGCGTCCTGCTCGGGCTCCTCCTCGCGCTGACGCTTCTTGCCGCGAGCCTTGCTCTGCGCCTTCTTTTTTCTAGCAGCGCGGTCGTCCTCCTCCTCGCTCGTACTCGCATCGCCGCCATGACCGCCCTCGTCGTCCGAGTCGGGCTTGTCTCCCCTTTCCTCCCACCTCTTATCCCTCGCCGCGAAGCGAGACTTCTCCCTCTGCGCAAAGTTGGCGTAGACGATATCGTTGCGCTGGCGGATCAAGTCGCGTTCGGAGCGCCAGTGGTTCTTCTGCTTCTTGTCGAAGTTGCGCCAGTTGTTCGGCTTCTTGGGCTCCGCTGTGAGGAGCTTGTCGAGCGTCTCTTGCTGCTTCTCGTCGTAGCGGTGGTGACGAGCGGCGAGCTTGTCGGGAGCGGTGTCCTTGCGCTTCTTCTTGGGGGTGCGATCCTCCTCCGAGAGCTCATCGACGAGCTCGGCTTGGTTCCTCTTCCTCGCCGCTTTGGCAGGATTCGCGACCTTCTTCTTGCCCTTGCCCACCTTCTTACCCTTGCCGTTGTCCTTGTTCTTCTTGCCGCTGTCCGAGTCGTCCGAGTCTAGCTGGTCCTCCTCCTCTGAGTCGGGGGCGTTCCTCTCGGCGGCCTTGGGCTTGCGCTTCTTGTTGGCGACGGCGGGGGTGGCGGCGCGAGCTTCGAGCCTCGCTTGGTCCTTGGGGTTGGAAAAGAACGTCATGCCTCCCTTCTTGTTCTTGGGAGGAGCGCGCTGAGAGAAGAGAGCGAGGTCAGCTCGGCGTTGGCTGAAAGCTGGCCATCGCTCACAGACGACTCACGTCTTCGGAACTCGCCCTAAAGTTGCGGGGAGGTTTCGCCTTCTCCTTCTCCTTACCCTTGGCGTTCTTCCTGTGATGAGCTTGATGGGGTGTTCACAGACGCGTCAGCTCTCCTTCGCCGTTGCCCCTCATCGCCGAGCCTCCCTCCGTCCACGAGCAAAGTACTCACCATCCTCCTCATCTGTGCTATCACGCTCCGACTCGGTGTCTGGAATAACGATGGTAATGATTCCCTTCTTCTTCTTGCCGCTGCCCCCACTACCGCTCGCTCCTCCGTTGGCTGGTCCATCGGGATCGTCCTTGATGAACACCGACTCCGCACGACGCTTCTCGGCAGCCGCGGCAGCAGCTGCTCCAGGGTTCTTGGGACGTTTCCTGTGGAGCAGGGAGTGCAGATGAGGGTGAGAGAGTCCGAGCTGGTCAGCAGACGTCGCGCGCAGCAAAGCGGACGGGGAACGAGCGTCTCTTGTTGTGGAGCAGGGTGGGGGTGATACAGAGGGTGGAGGAAACTGTAGACTTACTCCTTCCCTTTCGCCTGACTGGACATGCTAGGCGACGAGCGACGGCGGAAGAGGGCGAAGATGAGACGGCGCGAGCGAGCTGACTTGGGAGGGACGAGCGGCGGGCGGCTGGTCCAGGTGTAGGCGAGTCGAGGACTGCGCTGAGCTGCTGTAGTACGATAGCGACTGCCGAGTCTTAACGTGAGTGAGCTGTCGACGAGTCGAGCTGCAGGCGAGGTGATGGCAAGAGATCAAGAGGCGAGAGCTCGAATTCAGCCGCCTTGGGTCTCCTCGAGGTCCCCTTTCGCCTCTCTCCGCGACTCTAGAGAGAGGAGAGAGCTGTTGTGTGAGCAAGTACAGTGCGGGACCTGTCCTCCGAGCCCTCGTTTGGACAGCAGATGGCGAGCAGCAAGCCGAAGCGTCGATGTGCTTCGTTTCAACGAGTATAGGGCAGTCCAAGGACACCCTGTTCGGTTGTAGGACTCTGAGAGACCGAGTTGGTGCGCTCTGTGTACCCGCGAGCGCCATACCGCCCCCTAATCGCGCCTCAACGCCGACCTCGGCGCCGAACTCCTTCAGCTCTCGCTCTTCATCGCTGCGAGGAGCTCGAGCGACGCTGCGAAGGGCCTCACCGTAGTCAAAACGTTTGAATTAGATTCTTGACCTGTCTGCTCCTCATCGACACGCTTTTGCCGCCTCAGAGTCTCTTTCCCCTCGGCGAAACCCCTCTCCTGCCCTCGCACTTTGTAGCTTCCAAGGCTCTGCTGACGATCGCTGAGGGAGCGTCAGAGGTAGCAAGCGACCTTCTGAGCTTCCTCTGACTCTTCACAAGCCTACTCAAGCGAGAGACGACCAGCAAACACACTTCGCCGAGGGACGCGTCGACTCCTCACGTGATCAACCGTTTCCACCGCCTTGCAGGCTCTGTAGGCGAGCAGGAGCGAGCAGAGAGCACCATCTGATCGAATCGTACATCCGCAGACAGCTCAGAACGGTGCAGATGTCTTCGCTGGCTCGTAAGACTCGTTCGCTTGTGCAAAGGGATCAGGTGAAAGACGGAGATTTGAAGGCTAGCAACTACAGAACCGAGGGGGTAGCAAAAAAAGGGGAGAGAGGGGGGGATTATAAGGCAAGGAAAGAAAGGGTGTAAACTACCTAACCGCTGTGGACGCAACGGAAGGGAAAGGACAAGCGAAAGCAGCGACGGCCTCGACGACGACGACAACGGCGGAGGAAGACGACGTTTACTTGGGGCCGATGGGGACCTGCTTGACCATCTGGGGCTTGGGAGGCATCTGCTGCTGCTGCTGCTGGGGCATGCCTCCGGGCTGGCCAGGGAGAGGGACTCCAGGGACCTTGATGAGGTTCTGTTGAGTGAAAGGGAGCGCGTCAGTGTGGCTCAAGGCGAGCGGAGGAAAGAGATGCAACGCACCTTGTGGATGTGAGGGAGAACTCCTCCTCCAGCGATGGTAGCGCGGATCAACGAGTCGAGCTCCTCGTCTCCACGGATAGCGAGCTGCAAATGGCGAGGAGTGATACGCTTGACACGGAGATCCTTCGAGGCGTTTCCTATGAATTGATAGAGCGGTTAGCAACGTTTGGCGCGGAACAGCACCTCGAAGCGAGCTCACCAGCAAGCTCGAGAACCTCGGCAGTGAGGTACTCGAGGATGGCAGAGGCGTAGACGGCAGCCTTGGCTCCAACGCGCATGTTGTTCTGGGTGCGAGCCTTGAGGTAACGGTGGATACGTCCGACGGGGAACTGTTAGATGATAGGTCGTGGGTCAGCCATGTTTGCTCTCCAGCCTCGACGCGACGGCGAAGTGTGATGGAGGAATGTTGGGCGAGCGATGAACACGACCGCGAGAGCGAGGCGAGTAGGCGTCGGCGGTAGGTGTAATGTAGGTGACTTCGGCGCAGGCTGTACGAGCCCTGCAGAGCCTTCACGTTGAGAGACACCGACGTGACCAGCCGGCCGCCGCCCAGGACAAACATTGCGCCCGTTGGCCCCCATGTAGTCCGTTCGGCGCGCGCTGTCGTACAGCGGTAGATTCGATATAGATGCAGCCGCTGTAGAAAGCTCACCTGAAGTCCGGCCTTTTGCGAACGAGTAGACTGGGCCTTGGAGTCGCCTCCGGCCTTGCCTCCCTTGCCTCCCTTTCCTCCCTTTCCTCCGGTCTTGCCTCCAGCAGCAGCTGTAGTGAGGTGAGATCGACAAGAGGTGGAAGGTGTAGCGGAGCAGCGAGGACGACGGCGACGAGGGAAGGGGAGAAAGAGGAAGCAAGCAACGAGGTCAGCTCTGGTTGCTGCAGCAAAGCAGGGAAGACGAGAGCGTACTGGACATGTCTGTAGTTAAGTGGGTAGGTGGGTGGGTGGGTGGTGTTGTAGTGAGGTACGATGCGAGAAGCGGGCGAGAAAGGAAGTGGGAGGAGGAGAGAAGGCTTCGCCCAAGTCTCGCCCTTCTCTGTCGAGTCGATTTCCCCCGCCAAGAGGCAAAGTCGCTAGCGTACCCCCAAAATCCTCAAAACGTCAATACCCTTCCTTATCCTTTCCCTTGTCTCTTCCTTACTCGAATTCGACGGACAGCAAAAACTGACTTCACTGTCGATGTACATGATTGCAGCAGTCGATTCGCCTGTCAAGTCTCGGAGTACATCATGCACGTTGATCGCATCGTTCAAACAGGATTGTTTGCGACCTGTAGAAGGCTGCAGAAGCGATTATTCCGGCGCTCGTTTCGCAGCTCCTCGGTTGATACGCTCGCTGTAGGAGGGAAGGGGAGCTCTGCTCAGCGTCAAAGGGAAGTATGATATCGAGCTACACATTCCCAGAGCACACTAGCAACGCAAGACCCTTCAAACAGCCGCAGATCACCCCTCGGCGATGTTGAGCGATCCGTTCATTCCACCTCTACTGCTTCCCCTTCTTCCCCTTCTTCCCTTTCCCAGCACCACCAGCACTCTTACTTGACCCGCCCTCCTCCTCCCTCCTAAACATATCGTCGACCTCCCTCTCAAACTTGGCCTTCGCCGCCCCCTTCGCCGAAGCTAAACCGTCCTTTCTCCCACTCGACCTACTCATCAGCATCTCCTCCACATCCTCATCGCTATCCTCCGACTCCTCCGACTCCTCTTCCACATCAAACACTCCATGATCATGATCATCCTCGTCACTCTGCTCTGACTCCTTCCCTTCATCCCACTCCCTCGCCTCCCCTCGCTTCCCCCACACCGGCTCAGGCTCCTCACTCTTCTGCCCATACACCTGCTTCCCCTTCCCCTTCTTCTTGCCACCCTTGGCCGCTCCCTCGAACCCAGCAGGCTTGGCGAACCCGCCTTGCTCCGTCTTGACCTTCTTGCTCGCTGGTGCTGATGAGCCGCCACCAAGCTTGACTTCATCGGCGTCTGTCTTCCAGGTTTGCGCGGATAAAGAGGGCTTCTTGGTGGTGGTGGGCGCGGAACGGACGTTGAGGGGGAGCTCGTCGCGCTCGGCCTTTTTGCGCTTCTTCTTTTGCGAAGCCGTCTCCTCGGGTTTGGCAGAAGAAGTGGAAGCGACGGGAAGGGTAGGGTTGTTGAGGTGCTGTAGATACATTGAGCGATTTGTTAGCATTCGCTCGACCTAGGTTAAGGCAGTCGGAGAGCAAGAGAGCTCACCTCAATCTCGGCGTCGGCGCCACCAAAGCTTCGACGACCAGATACGACGGAGGAGGTCATGGGCATGGAGGAGTAGGTATGGGCGTAGGAGGAGGAGGAGGCTTTCGGGGTGGAGGAGAAGGAGGAGAGAAGGGGGAAGGAGAGTAGCGAGCCTTCGTGGATGACTCGGCGGGAGCTGTGGGAAGAAGTGAGAGTCAGCATGTACTCTGCGATATCGAGGATGGGCTATGATGCCCTAGAAGAAGCCTCGGTCCAGCCGACGAGCGCTCCCTGGTCCTCCGTCGCTTCACAGCTTCTGTAGCCGCTTTGCGAAGTGCCAGTCGCTCCCAGGTCTCTCCGAGTATACTCGAAGCCACCTTCGACCCCGCCAACAGCAACAGCGAACCACCTTGGGCCCCTGCTGCTCCCTGACGAAAAGCGACAGGCCTGGCAACTCACCTTGAACCGGCGTGAGGGGCGCTCCTAGTCCAGTCATTTGTCTCCTCGGTCAAAATCCGGACCTCCTTCTTCTCCTCCTTCTTGGCCGGTGTACCAGCCTTGCCAGCAGCGACGGGAGCGCTCTTGGACGCTGTTGAAGCTGAAGCCGAAGGAGCAGCAGCGGGAGCTTCCTTGTCGTCCGAGATGAGAGGTTTCGGCTGCACTTTGTTCATGAACTTGAGCCCCAACGTCCCCTTGGAGAGCGAACGACCCGACATGGCTGCAGAGAGTTGGGTTGCGGAGCGAGAGAGCGGCGAGCGAAAGGCGAAAAAGGCGAAGAGGGCTGTAAGGCGGTAGTTGGTACTCGGCGGGGCTACTCTGTAGCAAGTTGTAGCTGTACTGAAGCCTTGAGTCGAATCGAAGTCAAAATGAGGTGAGTTGGAGAGGTCAAGCTGGGGCCGCTTCGCTTCTCTCCCTCTCCCCCTTTCGCTCGAACCGCTCGTCTCGCCGAATCCGACTCGTGCAACTGCTCTCGTGTACATTGAACTATAGCAGCAAGTGGAGGCTGCTCTTGGGACGTCAGAGCTCGCTTCTGTAGGACTTCAATTCAGCGTTCAGACGCGTGAGGCGATTGTTGTCGCGGCTGCTCGAGAAGCGCGTGGCAAATCCTTGTGAGTCAGCCTTCGTCGCGCTGCAGAGCAGCATCAGCTCACTATCGACATACAGCACACTCCACCATGGCGGGACGACCGACGTCCGAGGAGGCAACGCGCGCGCTGCAGTCGCTGCTCGCTGCAGCTTTCCCAAACGGCACTGCACCGTCTTCGGACTCGATCCCTTACCCAACGACCAATCATCTCGGTAGCACCAGTACCAGCGGTAACGAGGACAGCTTGCAGAACAGCGGCGAGGGGACTCCGCAGGAGGAGCAGCTCTTGCAGGCTCTCAGCGCCATCAGCAACGGCACCAGCGACAGCACTTCGCTCCTTCATTCGCATACGATGGCACTACTAGCAGCTCAGCCAGGTCTCCTTCCCGGCCTCACCTTCGCTCCTCCTTCCCCTGGACCTCGCACTCGCGCCGCCTCCGCCTCCCTCTCCGCCGCCGCCCAGCGCCATGCTTCCCAAGGCCCATCTTACTACACGCCACTCCCTACCCGCTCAGGCCGAGTCCCTCAAGTTCCTGATCCCGCCGCCGCCGAACCCGCCCGCGAGACGATGCTCTTCAACGACTACTTCGACTGGCCCTCCTCGGACGACGAAGACGATCCCGATTTCCAGCCGCAAGCCGCGTGGAGCGATATCGTCGTCGGACAGGGAGGAGGAGTCTTCTCGGCTGATGAGGATGGAGACGATGTCGAGACCGACTTTAGTGCCGTGGACGAAGGCTTCACCCCCGGCGAGGCTCTGCCTAGCGATGGGCTCGGTCTAGGGCACCTCGATTCGGACGACATCCTCGTCGGCGCTGGAGGAGCTTCGACTTCACAAGTCCCCAAGGATCCCTACGCTCTTCCTGGAACGAAGCGGTCGTCCTCTCGCATCAACCGAGCTCCCGCCTCATCGTCCTCCCCCGCCGCCTTCGCCCCTACTCCTCCACCACCTCCCAAGCGCAAGCCAGCCAAGAGTAAAGCTTCCACCTCGACTCGCGGTCGCAAGCGGCCTCGCACTACCCTCTCCCCCCTTCCCGAAGACCCAGTCGACGAGCTCTTCCTCGAGCCACCTCCGCCGAACCGACCCTCCGCCCCCGCCGCTTCCCCTTACATCGCCGTCAACTCTCCCGCCATCCCCGCTGCACATATAACCGCCATGAAAGCCCTCTACAGCATCGGTACGCCCGGCAGTCTACCTCCCACACCCTTTCCTTCCACCTCGGCCGCTCCGACTCCCGCCTCCACCGCTCCTACTCCCTACAACTTCGCCCCCTCCGAAGCCGCTCCGACTCCCAAATCCATTGTCATCGGCGCTCAAGAGAAGGTCGGACCCGACGGCGTGGTGCGCAAGGTTCGAGGCAAGGGGCGCAAGCAGCTGCAGATGACGGACGAGCAGCTCGAGGAGCAGAAGAGGGAGAAGAATCGGTTGAAGGCCAAGCAGACGAGAGAGAGGAGGAAGAAACAGTTGAAAGGGGGTCAAGCCAGGATTGATGAGTTGGAGGAGGAGAATGGGGAGTTGAGGAACAGGATTGAGGCGCTCGAGAGGGAGAATCGGGAGTTGAGGGCAGGGAGAGGGGAAAGTGTGCCGGCGTCGGTGCAGGGAGGGGACGAGGGTACGGTAGATGGGAGTACGGGGGCGGAGACGAGGGATGATCATTGGGACGTCGACAGTTTGGCGGATAGTGTAGAGGATGACGAGGGGTCCGAAGGCGACGAGGTGGAGAGGGCCAGGGAGAGGGCGGAGGAGGTGGTGATGGCGGGCGTGCAGGAGCAGACGAGTGGAGGAGCGCCCGCATTCGACTTGTCGGGCTTGAACGCCGAGGGCTTGGAGGAGTTGAGGAAACTGCTCCTCGTCGCCGCCAAAGCCAACGCCGCCAACGTCGTTCCATCGAGGGCGGCAGAGGTTTGAAGCAGGATGGAGCCGTAGCTTTGCTTGTGTACATCTTTTTGCCGCAATCCGCACATACGATTAGCTTTGCCGTCCTCGTTCTGATCCCTCGCGACTTCGTGCCGAGCTTCGGTCGGGTATGGCACTGCTTGTATTGGTGTATCTAGTGAGGTCTCTAAAGGCTCTGTATCTGTATGAAAAGAATGTGTACATGTATGTGCGACGTTGTGCTATGGCATGATGAGCGTCAGTAAAGCCGTCTTTGACGGCCGAGGAGAAGAGGAGAAGCTCACTTCGTCTCTACGACTACCAAGCCCAGCTGCTCGTTCCTTCTATCGTCCACATCGAGCTCTCATCCTCCCTCTTGACCACATTTAGCACCGTCAGATCCACCTCCTCCGTCTTGAGCGCCTTGAAGCCACTGCTCGGCGAGCTCGGTCGAGAGAAGGTGCTCAAATCGGTCGGCCAAACGAGCATGTCCTCCTCGAAGCTGATGGTCGGTTCTGAGGACACCTCGACCTCTATTGAAGCGGGTGCAGGGGCCGAGATGATGTACTTGTCGAGGTTGGAAGTAGCCGGAGGGGTGGGAGTCGAGGAGGCAGGGGAAGGGTAGGCGAGATGAGTGAGGGAGGAGAGAAAGTCGGGTTGCGGTGTTGTAGTGGATGGCTTGCGAGGAGATTCGTGCGATATAGGTGATGGTTCTCGGCCGACGGAGGATGGTGAAGGCGGAAGGAAGGCGCAAGGTGCGAACGAAGCGCCGTTCGGCTCGGTCGACGCTGGAGGTAATGATGTTGGTCCTGTAGGATGGCAACGATCAGCTTGATTTGGTGTCAGCTACACGCTCAAAGCAAGACCCACCTTTGTTGGACCCGAGCGTCGGTCTCGTGCCCCTCGATCCGGCCACGACCTTGGCCAACAGCTGCTTCGTCCCGCAACACAGCGCGGGCGGTTCTGTAGTCTCCCAGGGGACGTAGATGGGTCCGCAGGTGAAGTCTGGCGGTGCAGCAAACACCTTGCCCGGCGCACGAGCTGCCGTCGCCCTTGTTGTCGCCCGGCTCGAGGACCCTCGCGAAGCGACCGAGGCTGCCGCTCCTTCACGGCCAACTGTTTTCGTACAGCGTTTTCCTGGCGTCCAAGAGCAAGCTGATATCAGCGCGCTGCTCCGAGCTTGCAGCCCATCTGTATCTCACTCACGTTGTGCTGCTGCCGTTGAAGAAGTCTGACCGACGCCGCCCTCTCCTCCGCCTTTCGAATCGCGGGTCGAGTGCAGCTTGGGTTTGATGGCGCGCTGACGGGGAGCAGGAGGAGGTGCCATGGTGGGAGTAGCGGTAGACGAGCCCATCCTGCCTTTCCTTCCACGCTGTAGTCGACTGCTCCAACACGGCGAAACGGTCAAAGCCAAGAGAGCAGGCAGGCGGCGGCAAGCTCGTTCCGTCCCTTTCGCAGCCCTCTCTCGGCGCCTGATCGGGGTTCTTGCAACGGCTCGTCTCGTACAGAAGTGGGGGATTCTGAAATCAGCAGCACGTTCTGTACTCTATCACAGCGCACCACAGCCTACTCGACTACACCTCGTCAACCCTCGGTGTTCATGATTCAGTGCCCCGGTCTGGAGAATCGCGTAAAGATCGTCACGAGAGCAACTTGACAAGCTGTTGAAAAGTTGCTTGACCTTGTGCAAATGATCAGCTGAGCTTTGTGAGCCTCGTTTGGCGATTCGTTCAGCGCGTGAGAAGCTCGGCGCAAGCTGGCCCGGGGGTGAGGCAGCAGCGAGCAAGCGGGGTGAGCGTGATCGCGCTGCAGTGGAGTGGTAGTAGGCGAGGAAAGGCTTCCTTCCCCTCTCTGTACCCTTCGTCACCCTTCAGCTGGCTACTGACGGCTCTCTACGCTCTCCTTCTCGGCGCCGGCTCAAAACCTTCAAACCCGAGAGGAATGGCTTCGGTATCACAACACAGATTACAGATGATTCTAAAGATAAGAAGCCCTCTAGTGCTTGGGTGCAGGAATGATGATGCAGAACAAGTTGACGGCAATGGCTACAATCTGCGAGGAAGAAGGGAGATGCGAGTCAGCCGAGCCAGCTCGGCGAGAGCGTAGAGAGCTGCTACTCACTCCAGAGATCCACCAGGCTTTGGAGAAGGCGTTGGCAGGGCAGTAACGGAAGATCAAGGCGAAGAAGACTCCTCCCATGTTGCCAAACGCTCCGACCAGTCCCGTCATCAGACCGTTGGAGTAGGGGCTGGTGTGAGGCGTGAGACTAAAGTTGGCGCCGTTGGCCATCTCGTTGAAGACGGCCATGATCACAACCTATTGGTGTAGAGGAAAGAGAGGTCAGTATTTGTAAGAGGACAGGCGCCGAGCAGAAAGCGGGACTCACGATACCCATTTGAGTGCCGAGAGCGGGAGTGCTGCCGGTCTTGTAGACGTGTGCTTGCCAGAGACCAAGAGCGAGACTCATGAAGCCTTGCAGAGTCCCGAGGACGATGGTGAGGTACTTCTTGCCTGCGGGGGGGAGGTAATGAGACGAGGTCAGCCTTCGCCGAGCTTCCTCGTCGAGCTGCAACAGGACTCACCAGCAGGTCCCCACCGACCACCGACAAGATCTCCGACGATACCACCGAGAGGACGAGTCCAAACGTTCATGAATCCGAAAGTGGCGGCATAGTAACCAGCGTTGAGCTGACCGAGGTTCTTGTGAGCGGCAAAGAGCACGCTGGCGAGGTTGGCGTCGACGGCGAGCTCGAATCCGAAGGTGGTGCAGTACATGAGAGCGGGGAGCCAGGTGTAGGGAGTGCGGGCTGGAGGAGTAGGGAGAAGATCAGTGGATGCTGGGGACCGAGCGCTACGAGCCGACTCACCAATCTTGAGCGTGTTGGCCCAAGAAGGCTTCTCGGCAACGGCGACGTCGATATCGTGAAGGTCGGCGATGTCTGTCGAGGTGAAAGAGTCAGCCAACGGTTCTCGAGCAGATGTAGTCGGCCACACTCACTCTCCTCCTCATCGAGCACCTCTTGAACCTCGGTCTTGCCCTGCTCCTTGTCCGACATCTTCTGTTGAGCGACCTGCAGACGAAAAGAAGTCAGTCACCTCTACTATCAAGACTCCCTGCACCCAAACTCACCCTGCGCTGGTCGTGGTCAAGCTCAACGAGGTGACCCTGCTGCATGGCAATGGCGGCGGCGGGCATGGTGTGGCGCTGCTCCCACTTGCCAGCGGGGCAGTCGGTACCGAAGAAGATGCAGAGCAAAGCGACGAAGATGAGGATGGGGACGGGGACGATGGCAAAGGCAGCGCGCCAGGCCGAGTGAGAGGAGAGACCTCGGTCGACGAGGGATTGGAAGAGGGAGACCTGTAGAGGGCAAGAAGGTCAGCTGCGGCGCGGTCGGGAGAGAATAGGAAGACACGCACCTGAACGACGAAAGTGACACCTCCACCGAGGTTTCCCCATCCTCCTGCGAAAGCATTTGCCGTGCCCACAATGTTCTTGTCAAAGAATGCGGTTGTCCAGGCCTGTAGTGGAGTGCGAAGTCAGTGTGAGAGGTCAAGAGAAGAGTGAGAAGCGACTCACCTGGCAAGGAACGAAGGTGGCGCCGAGAATGCCGATGAAGAAGCGAATCGTGTCTTCGTGGGAAGGTCAGCGCGAGCCGCTGCACTCGATGGCGAAAGATACGTACAGAGACCAGCAGGGTTACTGATGGTACCAGCGAGACCCGAAGGGATAGCACCGATGAGGAGGATGGCCGCCATGACCTTGCGAGGACCGAAGCCTGTGACGGGAACAAGGTGAGCTCGGAGCAGGCAGAGGGAGGCAGCGACCAACTCACGATCAACGACGGGTCCGAGGCAGAGACGCAGTCCCATGGTAGCGGAAAGAGCGACGATGTTCGAGTTGCCGATTTGAGCCTGTGAACGGTGACGAAGAGGGTCAGCTTGCGGCCCGGCTGGAGGTCGCTCGCTCTCTTGCCCGCCCTGCCGCCGTAGCTGCACTTCGACTCGCAGTGAGCTACTCCAGCAGCATCCCCAAGACATCTAGATGCCGATACACCACCTTCAACACCCCTCAGACCAGCTGCTCACCTGTGTCAAGCCCAAGTCGGACTTGATGGCCTCGGGGATGAGAGGAGGGAAGGCGAACCAACTCCTGCAGAGGGTCAGGAAGGGTCAGTGATGTGCTTACTGATGGCTTACAGCCCGAATCAACGTACAGGAAGGCGACGAAGAAGCCACTGCAAGGCGAAAAGAGGCGAAACGAGATCAGCGAACGAAGCTCAGCACCGAGGGAAGGCGAGAAGCGACGCACAGCCAAGCAAAGTGAAAGTTGCGCGAGTAGGGGTTGTCGAAGCGAAAGATGGGGAACGTTTGTGCTTTGCCGTTGAGACCGTTGATCTGTAGAAGGTGCAGGTCAGCTCACTCTGCTCTTTCGCACCATCTCCGACGACGGCTCGTCGTTTGATGCTCATCGGAGAGCTCCTCGAATGGCTCAAAGAACTCACCACTGGCTTCTCCCACAGCGAGGCCCAACGGAAAGGTGGTGGAGCGTGCAGGTTGACAGCAGCGAGCTTATCGGCGCGAACTCCTCCTGGTGCCGCTTGCTCTTCGATGCCGGATGAGGAGGAAGGCGAGGTGGTCTTGTCGTTGTAGGTCGACATGTTGGTCGATCTTGTGGAGTGGTGGGAGAGAGGGAGGGAGTCGAGTGAAGAGGGAGAAGAGGAGAGAGAGAGGAGGAGATCAAGGCTCGCCTTCAAGTCCGATGTGTGGAATCAAGCGATATCGTAGCCAATCCCGAGAGCCCGTATCGAAGATAGACCCTTCTGTAGAGTAAGACAGACTTTAGCGCGTAGCCAATGAGAGCCGTTCAAGGGAAGAAAAAGGTGGAGCCTAAGCCCGCGCTCGGAATTCGACTTAGGCACCTCCTCCCTCCGCTTGCTCCCTTGCCAGCGGACTGATGAACGAGACTTGCACGCCCCAACCCCCGCCTTTGCCCAGGCTTTGAGCGAGTGCTAAAGATGGCTCGGTGGTGGTGGAGCAGCAGCGAGGAGCACAACTTGCGAAGCGGAGCCTTGACTTCCGCTCCTCATCTCCACCTCGGTCGACGTCGGGGAAGGGTCGACCCCCCCGACCCGCAAGGCCGCCTCTCGTCGAGTCGACGTCGATGTGTAGTGAGTTGAGGTAGATCTGGACTCACTTCTTGAGTCGACAGCGGAGTAGAGAGAATCACAAGCGAGAGTTTCGAGTTGCAGCAAGCTCGGCGATCCACGTCCTGCGACAAGAAGGGAGGAGGAGGGTTCAGCTGGGAGTGAACGAGGGGCAGAAGTCAATAACAGTCTGCAACTCACCTCATCACGGCTGCCAGTCCTCTCCCACCTCGTAGCTCCTCCTCAACTCGAGCTCAACCTCTCGCCCCTCACACCACTTCTCGATCAGCTCCCTCCCCGACCACGCCTCATCACCCATCATCTGCCATCCCATGAGCTTCAGAGGAAGATCCAGCTTCTTGCTGCAACCGAAGGGTATGGATATCTGGGACTTGAGAGCGAAGTCAGCGCCTCGTTTCGCAGCTCGCCGAACAGTCCGAGTAAGCTCACCTCGACGAAAACTAAGAGAAGAAACGAGTAGCGGGCTGCTGGATTCTTCTGTGCTACAACTCTTGATCCACACCTCCTCGACATTGGTGCAGAGCTGGAGCACTCGCTCCACCAACGTGACGTTCGGCCTACGCGAGCTGATCACAATCCGCTTCACGCGCTCCCTCTCCAGGGCATCGGGCGTCTTCCAGCTCTTTCCCACTGCTAATCTGTTCGGGAAGCTCCTCCCGAAGCTCGGTCCGAGGCAGATGAAAGCGAGCAGCTCCCTCTGGGCGACGAGCGTCCATGCTTTCGAAACGAGGGCGAAGGGCTTGAGGATGGCGTTGCGCTCTTTGCAGGAATAGCGAGCGGGAGGAGGAAGGGAGAGCTTGATGATAGCGTGTTGTAGCTTGAGAGGAGGATGACCGTCATCTTCGAGCTTCAAGCTTCGAGCTTCCAGTTTTGAGAGAGCGTGATAGCGAGTGAGCGGTGATGGGATGGTACAGCAGTTGTAACGAGCTTCTGTAGTAGCTGCCAAGCGGTTC
The DNA here is from genome assembly GCA_003054985.1 of Leucosporidium scottii. NCBI lineage: Eukaryota > Fungi > Basidiomycota > Microbotryomycetes > Leucosporidiales > Leucosporidiaceae > Leucosporidium > Leucosporidium scottii. The sequence continues at coordinate 30,679 of MWVB01000117.1, forward strand.
CGAAGCTGTCGGAGACGAAGAACGAGAGCGAGCAGGTGAACGGCAGGAGGAAGGGGGAGGGATCGTCGCTGCTCTCTGCGCTCAGACCATCTTTCGCGAAGCGGTGCTCTCGAGGATATGCTTGCGAAACGATGTCAAATGATTAGGCATGATAGCACAGCTATACAAGAGGGGAGGTAGCCCATGGGTATGATTCCTAGAAGAACGGGGCTGCAATGCGAAGGGAGAGAGGGAAGGAGAGGAAACAGATCTCGGGCGAGACGACTCTACTCGTAAGGAGGAGGCGGGCTCGATGGCGAGTATATACAGCGATAGAGAGGGTGCGAGGCGATCCGTACGTAGTCTGCGAAGCGAGAGATTCGTCAGCCCCGAGCCTGAAGGGAAGGGCAGCGACGACCGATACTCACTTAGGATACACCCAGCAGTGGCTCTTCCTCGTAGCCCTCGTCTTCTCCAGCCTCCATCACCGCCAAGGCATCTCCCTCATCCCCCTCCCACCTCCCCATCAAGCTCCTCGACACCTCGGCGCCCGTCAACGTCCTCTCCACGCCGAACCCATCGCCTCCCCAACTCCGATTCCACTTCCTCCTCCACTCGCCTTTACGCTTCCACTGCGCCGCCGAGCCACCCGACGGCTTGCTCGAGTGCGAGGAGGCGGAGGTGATGATGCCGAAGCCGAACACCTTCCTCACGGCAGCGTTCCTCGTGCGATCCCAGGCGTAGGCAGCTTGGCCGGGCAGAGCTTGAACAGCAGCGGCTAGCCTAGGGCTCCCGAGAGCGGCTTGGAGCTGCTTCTTGAAGACGAGAGGGACGACCGAGACGAAGGTGACCATGGCGAGTTTGGCGAGGACGGCGCCGGACCAGATCTTGTTGGAGAGGGAGGTGGAAGGGTCTGAGGCGGCGATGGCGACGAGTTGGCCGATGGAAACGGTGACAAAGTTGAAAGGGAAGGAGCCAACGACGAGGGTGATGAAGAAGATGGGGAGAGGAAGACGCAGGACACCCGAGATCACGTTGAGGACGGAGTAGGGTAGGAGAGGGAAAAAGCGGGCGAGAAGGAGGTGCGAGAAGAGGTCGCCAGTCGAGAGTGGGGTGATGGACGACGTCGCGGAGGCATGGTCGGGATGAGGCAGCTTGAGAGTTCGGCGAGTGACGTCCAGAGGAGTTGCGAAGTAGTACTCGACCTGCGGAAGGAGCGAAGAGATTAGCTGAGATGGGTTGCTGCTGTACAGCAGACTCACAAGAGGCGAGATGACGAGCGCGATGCCGTAGGCGCCAGTGCTGCCGAGCGCTGTCCAAATGCACGCCCACCAAGTTCCCGCTGCCGTTCCATACAGCGCTCCGAAAAGGATGTTGGTGAGGACTGATCCGGGGATGCTGAAGCACTGTTTCCAGAGGAAGAGGGCGGTAAGGACGAGGAAGAGGTGGAGCTCGGCGAAGTAGGAGGAGGCGCGGTAGGTCGACAGGCTGGAGGTGAGGGCGGGAAGGTCGGAGACGGAGTGAGGGATGTGAAGATTTGGTAATGTCGCGACGAGGAGTGCAATGACGGCGAACGAGGCGATGAAGAGGACGAGGAGGGTGAGGACTTGGGGCACGAAATCGCGGATCGACTTTGTTGGCCGAGGCAAGGAAGGTGCAGCGGTTGCTTCCGGTGGGAAGGAGGTATCGCCGTATGCGAGAGGACGTTCCTCGCCCGATTCGATGTCCGAGAGGGTCGGCGAGTGCGTTTCGCGCTGCTCGAGGATGGGGTCCGGCCGTTCCACCCTCGGCGAAGGGCTGTTGGGCTGCATGAGCAAGCTGGTGAAGCTCCTTCCTCGTCGTAGGTTATGCCGAGTCGATCCCTCCAACGCTGTCCGCTCGTAGTGAGGACGGTGGGGCTGCTGCTTCTCGTGGGTCGGCGAAACGGTGCCCTGCTGCCTCAAGCTCTCCTGCACCCAATCGCCCGATACGCGAAAGGTCGGCGCCCCCCTTGATGGTCCTGCAGGCGTCGCTGGTGGGCTCTCCGACTCTGTCGAACCGCTCTCCTCGGCGTCTGGCGTCCTGTCCGATCCTTCGTCGCCGTCATCGTCTGATCCTCCCTCGTCCCTCGACAACGGCGATTGCGAGAGGGAAGATCCTGCTGCTAGGAAGCTTTCCACTCCCGGTAGTGTAGGCGATCCAGCGAGCGTAGGCGAGAGGTAGGGGACGACCGGGCTCGCGGCTCCTGATCCAGAGGTAATTGACCGCGCGCGGATGCGAGTCTGTACGCCGAGTTGAGGACGTAATGAGAGTGAACTTGGTCGAGCCAAGTCGGCCGGGAGGTCCACAGAAGCTGGCCTTGACGGCGAATAGTCGCTCCCCGAGGCTGATGGAGGCATCTTGTTGTTTCCTGAGCTCAGCTCGGCCTCGTTGCGGCGCGTTGAATGAGGTACAGAACCCTGGGCGTCCGTGCAGCGAGTTGTAGTCGAGCAGTTGGCGACAGGCGTGCTCGAGGCGACGTGGAAAAAACGACGAGGACGAAGTGCAAGAAGGCTCGTGCCCCTCGCTTCACGAAGCAGCTCGGCATTTCGGGGGGAGCTTTTTTTCGTGAGCGTAAGCCTCGGTGGACGGCGGCGAATGTGTGCGAGGCATCTCAGATCTCATCCTCGGCTCTGTACCTCTTTACAAGCAGGATTGAGAGTGCGAAGCTCCTCTCTTGGGCTCGGCTGTGGCGTCTGTAGCTCTTTCAGAATGTACCAAATGGCTTCCTAGACCAGCTCTGCTTCTGGATGCGCTTTGCTGCAGAGTTGCTGGTGGCTCGCTCTCGCTTGCCCTCGCTCCCACCTCATCTCGGTCTTCTCAAACCCCTTCGCGAAGGGAGAGGAGAAGATGTCTGGAATGGACCACAAGCAAGTTCTTGTCGGCTTGCACTGCTTGCGTGTTCTTTTCTCGAAGCTCAGCAGCACCGGGAGCGGATGTACAAGCTCGCTGGCTCACCAGGGTCGACTGAGAGGCATCGCCGAGGCGCCGAAATCACTCAAATCGCCGTCCACATCGGTAGTATAAGCGCTCAAAGCAGCTAATTGCATCGTATGTGCATAGAAACGTCCACTGTGTCCATCCTCCTTTTCTCACCATATGTACAACACCTCCCACCTCGCTTCCGTTCACTCTTCGGCTCAGGCTGGAACGATCGACTGACGGTTCTTAAACACCTGCTGAGGGTCGTATTTGGTCCTCAACGTAGCGAGACGATCGTATTGCGTGCCCCAGTACAGGTCTTTGACCAGGTCGTCCGTCAAGGTAGGGTCAACTGGAGGTCGGAGGAAGGGTCAGCGGAAGGCCAGGCCGCGAGAAGAAGAGGACGAACCGTAGTTGATGTAGGCACCGTATGTACCATTCCATGACTCCAGCATGGGAGAGACGAGAGCGCCGTACATGCTGTCGGAAAGGAGGAAATAGCGATCGAAAGGTCAGCCTCTGCTCGGCGGCAGCGAGGACGGCGCTGCGGCTAAGGGCGAGACTCACGCTTGCACAAAGGTGACGCCGAACTCTGGGTAGGGGTTTCCGTAAGTCGACGAGCTGGCGTACAGCTGCCAGACGAGTAGGCTGTTGCGGCGACCGAAGGAGTTGTCGTCGAGGGAGACCGAGTTGATGGCCGAGCCGTTGCCGCCGTAGAGGTCGACCTCGACTATGGAGAGAAGCAGAAGGGTCAGCTTCCGTGCACCGGCTCAGAGAACGAGGACGAAGTGCGAAGAAAGGATGAGGGAGGAAAGCAAACGCCGAGGCAGCAGAGCGAAGAAATGAGACTGACCAAACCAGTTGGTGTCGGTGTCGGTGTCGGCGAGGTACTGGAAGAAATCTGTGATGGCCTCCTCGGTGATGGGAGTGTCCTCGGGACTCATGAGCGATTTAGCGAAGAAGGAGTCGCGCTGCGAAAGTGAAAGGAGGGGCGAAGGGGTCGAGAGAGCTCAGCGACGAGCTTTTCAAGATCCTCAGAGCGAATCAAAAAATCAAAAAAGAGAGCTCACCGAATCAGCCGCGTTGGTGGTATCGAGATCCCCTCCCACCGCAGAAAGCGAGTCGATCCAGTTCAACTCCTGCACTTTCTCCTCATACCCTTCCGGAATCCTCTCCAACAACTTCCCAATCTCGGCATCATAAGCCTCCCTAGTCGAGAACATAGTGCCATATAGCTGAATGCTCCCTCCCTTGCCAATGATGAATGAAATGCCGATCTCGGGGGGAGCCTCCGCCCCCCAGTCTTGGAAGGCGAGGAAGATGGCAGATTGGTCGGCGACGGAGAGACCGTAGTAGTTGTAGGAGAAGACGATGTTCGTGGGAGGGGTGGCGAAGGTGGAGAAGTAGAAGGAGGTGACGAGGGCGTAGGAAGGGGCGGCGCCGGCGAGGGCCTGTGGTGAGAAAGGGGAGGAGGAGTAGAGGTCAGCGTGCCCTCCAGGCTGAAGAAGGCGCAAGCAAGATGCAGGGGAGAAAGCTCACCCAGAAGAGATCCGGTTCGCTGTTCTTCGTCACGTTTTCGACGACTGTGCCGTTGGCGAGAACGGCGTCGAAACCGACGATAGTGTCGACCGTGAGGCCCCACATCCTGCTCGCATACCCGTATCCCCCATAACTAGCGTGTCCCCCAATGCCAACGTAAGGGCAAGTACCGTGTGGCAGTCCTCGTCCCTTCTCATTCAGCGCGAGAGCGACATCGCCGAGCCTGTTTCCCGCGCCAACTTTGGCCGTCCCATCCTCTTCGACCGTGATCGCCTTGAAGTTGGACAGCTCAATAATCAGGGCCTCCTCCTCGACGCCGCCGAGGCCGTAGGAAGCGTACGAATGACCGCCACTCTTCGCCGAGACGGGGATTCCGGCTGCTGAGGCGCACTTGATGGCGGTTGAAATGTCGCAGGTCGTGAAGGGAGAGATGAGAGCTGCTGGTGAAGGTTGGAGGCGCTGGTTGTAGGCAGCTGAGGCGAGGTAGAAGGCGAAAGGGAGAAGAAGGCGAGCGGTGCAGCGGTGAAGGGTGGGGCGAGAGTGAATGTGAGTAAATGCAAAGCAGATGACAGGAGAGCTTGACTCACCTGAAAGCGAATCGTAGTCAGAGGACTCAGCAGTGACCGGGGCGAGCCCAGCAGCAGAGAGGCAGTTGGCGAACGAAGCCTGGCGAGTGGCTACTGGTCCTGCTCGTATTGATGTTGAGAGTAAAAGAGAAGCAACAGCGAGCAGTGGTGTCGAGAGCATGGCGGTGTGAAAGACGAGAGAAAACGAGGAGCAAGAGAGAGAAAGGCGATCCGCTCCAAGAAGCCGAGCGCTGGCTTCTCCGCCGCACCTACATCATCGACCCGGTGCTTCGGTAGCGCTGCAAACTCTATACTCGTCCAGAAAATTCACGCTTGCGAGCACAGCCAAGCAGGAGAAGACACTCTGCCTGACTCTGCATGACGTCTGGTTCCAGGACCGAGCTCTTTGAGGGCAAGCTTGAGCACGCGGAATTTGCAGTCAACCCTTGCGGAGCACGGGAAGTTGCTCTGATGAGAGTTCAAGTACATTCGAGCCCTTACTAGCGGAAGCGAGAGTTTCGGCGCTGGCGAGGTCGAGCTCGAGCGGTGCCCGCAGGCCAGAGGTCGGAAGAGGGGCTCGGGTGTTGCTAATAGCTCGGCTGGGCTCAAAATGTAGCTTCCTACATCGACCGAGGGCGCCGAAGCTGATAGGGTGGCCTTGCGAAGCGCGAAGCTCTCGACACTGCGACGAACCGTCGAAGTTTCTCTCTGCGCCTCCAACCACCACCAACTGCACACTACCGCAAAGGTGAGCTCGGAAAAGAGGGCTTCGACTGAGCTACAGAAGCCTAGCTATCGCTTTACGAGCTCTCTCGACTGACCTACAGCTTCCCCCTTTGACAGATGGGAAAGTCGAGCAAGTCCAGCAAGCGCGCACTCGAGGCAGAGGCCGCCCCTTCGTCGGATGCTGCTCCCGCCGCCGAGGCTGTCGCGATGGACGTCGACGCCAGCACTGCTGAGCCCAAGGCCAAGAAGAGCAAGAAGGACAAGGCTGAGGAGGGAGACAGCAAGGAGATCCCTGCCGAGGCGCTCGCCGTGATTGCTTCGCCTTTGGCCGTCAAGAAGACGGGCAAGCACGTCCTCAAGCTCGTCAAGAAGGGTCAGTCTCTTCCCCTACAGCCGAGTCTGCTCAACAGCAGCGTTCGGCAAAGCTACAGGCGAGCTAGAGCTGACGATTCTGCGTCTTGCGCTCGACTTGCTCCTGCTCTTCAGCTTCCAAGACCCGTCACCTCAAGCGTGGAGTCAAGGAGGTCGTCAAGTCGATTCGCAAGGGAGAGAAGGGGTGAGTTCTCGGCGCTCGTTCGGCGCAGCGAGGAGCTCGGAGCTGACCCTTCTCTCTCTCTCTGCTCTTTACTAGAATCGTCGTCCTCGCCGCCGACATCTCGCCTCTCGACATCCTCACCCACCTTCCCCTGCTGGCAGAGGAGGCCAACTGCCCCTACATCGTTCGTCTCGCCCGCCGCTCTCCCTTCACTCGCTCGCTTTCGCTGACCCTCCCTGCCTTCTCGTAGTGGGTCAACTCAAAAGAGGCTCTCGGTACCGCTTCTTCGACCAAGCGTCCTACATCCTGCGTCATGGTCGCCAAGGCTGGCCTGAAGCGCAAGGTCAAGGAAGGAGAGAAGGAGAAGGAGGGCCTGAAGGAGGCCGAGGAGGAGTTCCAGACGGCTTACACTGAGGTCGAGAAGGAGGTTGTTGAGCTTGTGAGTTCTGTCTCGATGTAACGCCATCTTTGCTGGGCGCTCGCGAGACGCTGCTACGCCCTCCCCCGGAAGCTGACCTCCAACCTTTCGCCGAGCAGGACGAGAAGGTCCCAACCTACTAAGCAAGGTTGAGGGAGATGGATACGCAGCGGGTTGCGTAGTGTACTTTTGGGATTCTATCATGTGGCATACCTCATCTTGCGCGAGTGAGCGCACTCCAGGCGAAGCTCCCCCTCGGCGCTGTTCCCGCTCAATTCCGTCTCGCTTCCCACGCACGACAACCTCGAACGGACGCTCAGAGAACACGTTACGACGTAGAGCACTACTCGATCCACATCCGTCTCCAACAATCCAATCGCCTCAGGTCAGCGCGAAACGAAGTTATGAGGGAGCCACTCGTCGCCCTTCTCATCCTTCGCATGAGCCGTAGGAACAGGCTTGTCGCTGCACTACTTGTCGCGGGTCTCTTGAATTGACCCCGCTCGAGTCTAGCGCAGGTTTCGGCGAGGAGCCTGAGCTATTCAGGCTCGACAGCAAGCCTCGGCGGCGTGCTCGGCGATCATGAATCAAGACTCTGAGGCGAACTAGGCGCCGTTCACAGCGGCGACGCGCCCGCTCAAATCTCAGACACCTCTCGTATCCGGCCAGCGTTGGACAAACAACACGATGTATTGAAGCTTCCGCTGCTCAACTTCTTCCGCGGGCTCGGCTCAAGGGCGTCCCACCATATCCATCAGCCCGACGTTCCACTGCGGCCAGCGAAGCCAGAAACTCATGGGAACCAACTCATCGCCTCGCTTGAGCTTGGCATACACCGTGGGCACCGGCTTGACGGTCGCATCGAGCGGGTCGTCGTGCTTAGCCTTGGCGTCGGCCGTTCCAATCCAATCGCGCAATCCCTGGCACTGGAGGCGAACGAAGGTACGAGACTCGAAGTCGCGATTAGTCGCTCCGACTGCGTCCGATGGAGAGTCGAGAGAAGAGCGAGGAGGGCGCCGAGGTGGTGAGGAGAGGGGAGCAAGAAGTCAGCTCGAAGCACAATGTCGACGGAGCTTGACCAACGTACAGATCCTCTCGGGCGTAGCCATCGCCCACTCAGCACGAGCAGCAAGGCGAAAGATCTCCGAGATCTGAAGGCCGCCGGCACGGAGGCGACTGCGAAGGCAACGAGGTCAGCGCCGAGCTCAGCTTGCGATCGCCGGGAGGGAAGCTCGGGCGAGCAGTGGTGAGATGGGGAGGTGGGGAAGCAAGCTTACTGGAAGAGGGCGTGGTACAGGATGACGGGGTGATCAGGATGGTCGTTCGGGATCAGTCGTCCCGCCTTGTCGAGAACATCGGCCGCCTTCCTGAAAATGGCAAGCGACTCGTGAGTCGGGAGAAGCAGAAGAGCTCAGGGAGCTGGTAGCGTACCTAGAGAATTCGGGGTCGGGCAGCATGGCAGCTCCCTGCTTGATGGCGGCCGAGCTGGCGAGAGCGCGCTCCTTGTAGACGTACGCGAGCGAAGCGAGAGCTCGAACGTGGGGCATGATCTGTTCATCAGACAGGTCAGTAACAGAACTAACAACTTCCCAAACGACTCGCAAAGAGGCAACGAACGAACCTGGTAGGCAGTATGGCCGACATCGAAGCCGGCGCCATCACACGGGTTCTGCTCGCAGTCCTATAGATAGAGGAGGTTCAGTAGGTGCCTTGAAAGTGATCCGGAAGCTTTCGACTCACAGCAATGACCTCGAGAGCGAGAGACTCGATCTCCTCGAGCTTGTAAGATCCACCCTTGGTCGTCGACCGCTTGGCCTTGAAGTGACCGGCCTCGACACACTCGGCGCAAGCGGAAAGAGGTCAGTAAGGCGAAGAAGTAGTGCAGAGCGAGTTCAAAGTAAATGGAGAGAGCAGGGTGTCGAAGCGACTCACGACAGAGCAGGATTTTAGAGGCGCGTATGAACGTGTTGCTGAACATCGTTCCCTTATCCTGAAAGTCGACATTCGGCCAGACGCGGTTGCCCTCTTCGATGAGTCCGAGCGCTCGACGGTAGTGGGAGAGACCTCCGCCGACATCGCCGAACTTGCTGCTGAGGAAGCCCAGGATGAGCGCCGACTTGAGGATAATGGTGAGCGGCATGCGAGTCCTGCAGAGGGAAGGGAGGAGGTCAGCGAGCTCGAGCGGACCAAGGAAAGACGTGCCGAGCTTACTCGGTCCAGTTAGATCCGCGCCTCGACTCGAACCACGCGATGATGTCCTTCGGCGACATGCCAACCTGAGCTGCCTCCTCGATCTGGTACGCGGCGATTTGGTAGCGGATGGCCTTGTTGATGAGCTGGTCGTAGCCCGTGCGGATGATGAAGCCGATCGGCTCGGAGAGGATGGACTCGTTGATCTGATGCAACGACTCTGTTCCCTTCATTCCCACCATTGCGCCATTGGGCAGCATCTTGAGGTCGGCCTGTAGCTCCCCAAAACCCGAGCAAGAGCTCTGGTACGAGTAAACGGCGAGCTCGGCCGCCGATCCCGGCTCGAGGACGAAGCCTTGACGCTGCTCGTGCGCGAGACGGTCGAACCACATTTGCCCGGCGGCTCCCAGCTGCACGCCAGGCTGCGACATGGCGTTTCGTTGGATGGTGCGCATGCGATTGTCCATGTTGGTCACAGCGAGGGCGTAGCGCTGGCGAGCGCCGTCATCCTCGGCGAGCAACTTGGCGCGCGAGTCTGTACAAGAGCGGTCAGCAGGGCCAGGTGTTTAGCTCGATGAGGAACCTACAGGCTTGACTGGCGGCGCTGAAGTCGTGGAGATGAGCTTGAGCTTCGCCGACTCGGGCCCAACCCCTCGCCCATTTCGGGCGCAGCTTGATGCAGGCTTCGGCGTCGACGAGGGCTGCAAGGACGTAAGAGTGAGCTTGAGGATCGTTCGAGCTCAGCGGAGAACGTACCGAGGTCGTAATCTCCTGCCTTGACGTGACAAGCGGCTCGGTTGGTGAAGAGCGTGCCAGCTGCTTCTGAGGTCGAGTCCACGGCGAGCGCTTGTGCGTAGAGTTCCCTTGCCGCTGACCACTTCTCCTTCTTGAACTCGGCGTTACCTGCTTCCTTGAGACTAGCGAAGTCGGCCATGGCTGCTGAGAGGCAAGCGCGACGAGGTCAGCTCGCTGTGCGGAAGAGGTGAAGGTGCAGGAGAGCAGCGATAGCTTCTTGTAGGTCACCTGTCACCCTGCAGCCCCGCCCCAACGTGCCACAGCCGCCCGACCTCGAGGACTCGACTCAAGCTCCACCTGTTCTCCCAGCGAGCGCCGTTTCGAAGCCGTACAAGCCTAGGGGAGGACTGGAAGCACGAAGCAGCTCGCCGAACAAGTGCTCACCTTGCAGTGCGATGAGCCTCGAAACGATGTGACGAGAAGAAGGGAAAGAGCTTCGCGCGCGTTTCGTTTGCTTCGTTCGTCAGCCTCTCAGAGCCTCTCGGACCTCTCTACAGAAACTTTTCTCGCCTCTCGAGCTGTTCGAAGCTTGCATGATCTAGAGCACAAGCTTTGCAATAAGGATATATCTAGCGCCTGTCGACAAGATCGCTCAAGCGCACCTCGCCGACTTGAGCTCCCCACAGGCTATTGTCCATGTACTTTTGCGCCTCCTCGTTGGCGTCCGGTCCAGGTGGAACGTCGATCTCAGCGATGGGCTTGAGGATTTTCTCGCCGTGGACCTCGAGACCGCCCTCTTGCGTCTCAAGCCATCGCCGAGCATTCTCGCATTGCCTCCGAACGAAGAGACGGGGAGGCTCCTCCCTTGACAGCGGTCCAACTGCAAGGTAAAGGTCAGCTTAAGAGTAGCTGACAGATCCAACCAGACGTACAGAGTCGTTCAGGCTCGGCGTAGGAAGCCTCGGCGGCAGCCGCCTCGGCGAAGACCTCGTTGACGGAAAGGCCACCAGCGTAGAGAGAGCTGTGAAGGGGGTTGGTCAGTTGAGAGCGGATAGACATACATTAGAGTACTCACCAAGCCAGTTTAAAGTACATGTAAACGGGGCGGTCCGGATAATCTTGGGGGAGGAGATCGCAAGCTCGCCGAAAGGCCGAGGAGGCGTGTCCCATGTACTTGATGTCGTACAGCTGAAGCTTCGAGGACACCATGGGGTTCTCCCGGGCCTCGAGGAAATAGAGCTGACCTAGAATTCCACGGGATTTTGCCATGGCCATCGTCTGAAGTCGAGAGGAGGGTCAGCATCACGTAGAGCAAACTTCCATGCCGAGCACAATGTACATGAGCGACCAAATACGTTGTGTTACCCCATTCGGCGTAAGAGTCTCCCTTGCAGTCAACGATGATGGCCTTCGCCATGGCTTGAACCTCGGAGCGCTTGAAGGCAAGTTGCGCCGATCTGGTCTGTGCGCGCACCATGCCGTCGTAGATGGCCGCTGGAAGTGGGTAGAGGTGCTTGAGGTCAGTATGGTGTAGCGAGACGAAAAGAGAAGTTGAACGTACTCATTAGTGCCACTCGAACCATCCTCACGAAGCTCGGTCGGTACATCTGGGCTCGATCGTCGTAGGGCACGTCCTTCCACATCTTCTCTCCCTCCTCAAGTAGTCCTAGCGCGAAGCGATAGTTGGCAACGCCTGGTCCGTAATCATGCATGAGGCAGAAAATCCCTCCGGCAACGCAGCTGCCTTTGACGAAGGCGATCATGCCCATGCGAACCCTGCGAAGGAAGATGCGGATCAGCGAGAGCTCGTCGAGCTTGAAGCACGAGAGAGGAAGCTCACTTCTCCCAACCCTCTCGCTTCCGCCGAGCATCGAGCGCCTTGATAATGTCGCGAGGAGGGGTCTGCTGGTTGATCCACTGCCAGAAGCCAAGCTCGCGAAGCTGGAACTCGATCTGCATCTTGATCTTGTACGTCGGTGCGGTCTCCGGCCGCTTCTCGTCGTAGGGAGGGAGGTAAAAGCCCCGCAGCTCGGTGAGAATGGACTCTGTTGCGAGAGTTAGCGCCGTCAACGAAAGGCGAAAGCGAGGGAAGCGAGCCGAGACTCACCGGCGAATTCTCCCAAGCAGGCGGATCCGAGGCTTGCCATCCAGCCGCCCCGAGGGCCAGGAGCAGGACCCGTCCGTGCGAGAAGCTTCAAGCCTTCGTCACAGTGCTGGCGAGCGACAATAAGAAGGTGAGCCGCGGAGCCTGGGAGTGGCGCGTATCCTTCGGCTTTGAGAGCTTCGAGATGTTGGGGCCACGCCTGGGGCTCTGGAGCAGCATCGCCGATGTCTTTGACCCTCTTGTTGACCACCTTCTTGAGCACCTTCTCCCGCTCTCGGATCTTGGCGGCAGCGGCACCGAGGCGGCCGCGAGTAGCCTCGTCCTCGGCATGCTCAATAGCGAGGGTATCTATGTAGCAAAGTAAGCTTCAGTTTCAGTACAATCTTGGAGTGGAATGGGCGCCATCTCAAGCAGAGAGGTACTCACAGGCGGTGTGCGCTCGAGAGAACTCTTGAAGAGCGGCGTAAGCTTCCGCCTGCCGCGAGTAGCCCTTCGACCAGTCTGGCCGCAGCTCGACAGCTTTGTGAGCATCCATAATAGCTGTGCAAGAGCAGCGGAGGGCGAGGAGATGGAGAGGAGAGCCGCAAAGGAGGTTCGGCGTATGATTGAAGCAGCGACGAGATCAGCTTTGGAGCCAGGGAAAGAGGTATCGGTCAGGGGGGCGCACCGAGATCATACTGCTGGTTGTTGACTCGAGTGGCGGCAAGATTGGCCCACGTTTTGGCAGCGGCGGGCGAAGAAGAGTCGATTGCGAGAGCGGCCGAGTAAGCTTCGACGGCAACCTCCCAATCCTGCTTCTTGTAGGCGGCGTTTCCGTCGCTCAAAGCTTTGGCTAGGTCGTCTTTGAGAGCGTCAGAAAGCTCGGTCATGTCGAAAGCGGAAGCCATGGCGAAGGGCTGTTGGATGGGTGAGAGACGGCTCGATTAGCTCGTTCTACAGATGTAGGCGATTGAGAAGTGTGCGCGCGGTATCAGAAACATCATCTGCATTTACTCTGACGCTTGAGCAGCCTTTGCAACACGACAGCCCTCTCGGAGGGTGCAGCGAGCGCGGATTTGCAACAGATGCTGCTCTCCTTCAGAGAGGACGACCCGCAGAGCACCAGCAGAAGTACATAGACATCCCGAAACGTCCACTCACCTGTTGGTGGCGAAGAAAAGCACGAGCAGCCAGCAAGCAGAACGAGAGCGAAGGGAAAGAAGCGTTGGAGCTGCTAGGAGGGATTCAAGAGTGCATGTATGTAGTCAAGACAGGGAGGCTCGGGCCTCGGGCTAGCTTGCTATAGCTCTGACCTTGATTTCTGCAGCAAATCAGACCGCCAGACTGTCTTCAGTCGCACCTCGACTCGTAGCCTCCCCCCTCCTCCGCGTTTGGAAGCTCTCCCTTCGCGAATTCGCTCTCCTCAACAGGATCGACCGTAACCACCCAGGATCACTCGAGACAGCTGACAGCTAAGCTACAGTAAGTCTTCTGCCTACGTACAAGACTGAAGCGTTTGCTACAGCTCCGCACCCCGCTCAGTTCGCTCGCTCAACGTGTTTTGGCGCAGAACACCTTCGGTACACCACCTTTCGTCTCTATCGCTAGCAGAAAATGAGGGGTGAGATTCATACTACATCCTGGCGCCTTTCCACCTACCGAGATGAGCTGCAGGACGAGTAGCCAGCTCCCCAGTTGGAGCTCGAGGGCCGAGCGTCTTTTGTTGCTGTCGCGGCTCTGGTGCAGCTCAGTAAAGGCGGGGCGTGATGCGGGAGATTGATACAACTCTCAGCATTGCCTCTCGCTGCTCGCTTTGTCCTCATACAGCCGTTCTGGCGCATCTTCTCGCACGCGTCCTTAGCGCAACGCTGACCGCCGTCTGTCAACCTACAGAAATCATCTCCATCTCGGTCGGACAGGTGAGCCTTAAAGATGGTTGAAGCTTTGGAGAATTTGCTTGAAGAGCACAGCTTCGGTGGAGAGAAGCGCGGCCGCCTCAGGAGCTAACGCCGAACTTGCTCGCTTTCCCTTCCTCCTCCTCCTCCTCGACCGCGTCATGATGATGGCCATGTTTGTGATGATGTTGATAATGATGTCTTGATCCACCTCCCCCTTTATCCTTACAGGCTGGAGTCCAGATCGGCAACTCGGCGTGGGAGCTCTACTGCGTCGAGCATGGGTTGAACCCTGAGGGTCGTGTCATTGAGTGAGCACTCCAGTTATTCAGTATCCTTTTAGCTATATACAACGAGCCTTCGCCGAACGACGAGGCGACAGACTGACCCACCTTCCAACAGCGCCGACGACACCAAGCAGAGCGAAAGCTTCTCGACCTTCTTCTCCGAGACGGGATCGGTGAGCTACATTTGTATCTCCTCGAGCTAATCGTCGAGCTGATAATCCTCGGCGATGGCAGGGCAAGTACGTGCCGAGGTCGCTCTACGTCGACTTGGAGCCTGGCACCATCAACGAGGTCAAGACTGGCGCCTACAGAAGCCTCTTCCACCCCGAGAGCTTGATCTCTGGCAAGGAGGACGCCGCCAACAACTACGCTCGTGGTGAGTTTCGCAGCTCGGCGCAAACTCCGCCCAGTTCCGCCCAAGGCTGACCGGACGAACTTTCTCTACAGGACACTACACCGTCGGCAAGGAGCTCATCGACTCGACGTGCGACCGTATCCGCAAGCTCGCCGACAACTGCAACGGCCTGCAGGGGTTCTTCGTCTTCCACTCGTTCGGAGGAGGAACGGGATCCGGGTTCGGCGCTCTCCTTCTCGAGCGTCTCGCCCAGGACTACGGCAAGAAGTCCAAGCTCTCCTTCTCGGTCTACCCTGCTCCCAACCTCTCCTCGTCGGTCGTCGAGCCCTACAACGCCATCCTCACCACCCACACCTCGCTCGAGCACGTCGACTGCTCCTTCCTCATCGACAACGAGGCCATCTACGACATCTGCCGTAGCAAGCTCGGCGTTCAGTCGCCTGGGTTTACCAATTTGAACCGCATCATCGCTCAGGTGATCTCTTTCCTTGAAGATGAAAGAGAGAGAGAGAGAAAGGGAAGCTGACCCTTCGCCGAGCAGGTCGTCTCGTCCATCACCGCCTCGCTGCGCTTCGATGGATCGCTCAACGTCGACCTGAACGAGTTCCGTATGTATCCAACGCTCTGCGATTTACCCTTCGCGTCGCTGATGCTTCGCCTTCGCAGAGACCAACCTGGTCCCCTTCCCTCGCATCCACTTCCCTCTGGCCACCTACGCGCCTATCATTTCGTCCTCCAAGGCGCAGCACGAGGCAATCACCGTCTCGGAGCTCACTCACGCCGCCTTTGAGCCCAACAACCAGATGGTGCGGTTCGAGCCCGGATCCAGCGAACGCCGAGCACAAGCTGACTCGGTTCTCAACTCAACAGGTGAAGTGCGACCCCCGCTCTGGCAAGTACATGGCGTGCGCTCTCCTCTACCGCGGAGATGTCGTCTCCAAGGACGTCAACGCTGCCGTCGCTGCCATCAAGACCAAGGTTCGTTCTTTCACTCCCCTCTCCCTTCGGCTCTCGTTGACTCTTCTCTCCTCTTCGAACCCAACAGCGCACCATCCAATTCGTCGACTGGTGCCCCACCGGATTCAAGCTCGGAATCTGCAACGAGCCGCCCGCTATTGTGACCTCTCGCCCTCGCCCTCTCTTTGCACTCTCGCTGACCTTTTGCATACTCTACAGGTCCCCGGAGGTGACCTCGCCAAGGTCTCGCGCGCGCTCTGCATGCTCTCCAACACTACCGCCATCGCTTCGGCTTGGGGAAGGCTCGATCGCAAGTTTGATTTGCTCTACTCGTGAGTGCATTGTCCGACGATTTGATGGGCTCTCTCGGCGCGCCTCCCTGCGCCGAGAAGGGAAGACGAAACCACTCCTGACTTGTCATTCGCCTCAACAGCAAGCGCGCTTTCGTTCACTGGTATGTCGGAGAAGGCATGGAGGAGGGAGAGTTCTCCGAGGGTTAGTACTTCGTCTCGCCTGGCCGTCGCCGAGCACGCTTGCTGAACTCTCTCCTCCTCCTATCGCTCGTCTCCTCTTGCCCATTCACCCGCCCGATGATTAACAGCTCGCGAGGATCTCGCTGCCCTCGAGAAAGACTACAGCGAAGGTGAGTCCTGCATGGACCGCGAGAGCTGAAACCAAGGCTGAACGTTTTTCTCTTGCGCTTTGCAGTCGCTCAAGTGCGCTCCCTAAGCCTTCGTGTTTTCACACAAGCGTTACTGACCCGCGATTTCTCCAGGATGAGGAGCCCGAGGAGGAGGGTGAGGAGTACTAGCTTGAGCCGAGCGCCCGCAGGAAGGGCATGCTGGCCAGAACAGTTGTCGAGAAGGGTTCGCTTTCACTTAACACGTCCGTTCTGTCCTCACTCGTGGCTGGATCCCTGAGAGCTCTTTTGCGAAACCGACCAACGCGACGATGGAGGACCGAAGCTCCGAGCTGCTGGCTGCTCTTTGCCTTCGACTTCATTCTCGTCTCGCTTCGAATCTCGACAGAACGTCTCGAAAGACTCCGAAAGGACTCCATCCGTCCCTCTAGGATTCCCTGCACCTTCTCAACTCCCTCTCAGTTTCGTTTCCCATCTCCCCCTCGAGCGCGTCGAATCATGTTCTCCGAGGAGCTTGCCACGATTCGCCGGCTGGGCGTGCGCCATGTGAGTAGCAGTCTCACCCCCTCACTGCTACGCTGTGGCTCTCCACGTCGCCCTCGAGCTAACACGTCGCGTCGTTCAGCTGCTCCTTCAAGGCCTCAACTTCGCCATGGTCCTCTCAACGGCGCTGATGATGTGGAAAGGGCTCTCGATTGTCACCAACACCGAATCACCTATCGTAGTCGTGCTCAGGTGAGCTCTGGCAAGCTAAAGCGAGGCGACAACAGCAGCTGACCTCCCCAACTCCGCCTCGCTGCACCTTCGTGTCCTCGCTACTGCTACGTGTAGTGAATCAATGGAGCCAGCAATTCAGGTGAGCTCTGCTGCTGCTGTACTGTGTCATATGGGTCCTTCGCTGACCTCTCGCGACCCACAGCGTGGCGACCTCCTCTTCCTGTCCATGCCTCGTACCGCACCGCTCGCTCTGGGCGACATCACCGTCTATAAGATCCCAGGAGCTGCCATTCCCATCGTGCACCGAGTCATTGAAACCCACGACGAGTGCGTAGGACTCGACCTTTGCTCGCTCGGAGTTGGCGCTGACCTCTCTGTTCATACTGCCGAGCAGGAAAGGCTCGAATGAGCAGTGGATCCTGACGAAGGGAGACAACAACCACGCAGACGACGTTGGGTTGTACAATGGAATGCGCTACCTCAAGAGGAGCAACATCGTTGGCAAGGTGCAAGGGTGAGCTCAGCTTTCGCTCCTTTGGCCGTGCTTCGGTGCTAACTTGTGACTCGCTTTACACGCAGATACGTTCCCTACGTCGGCTACGTGACGATTCTGATGGTAAGCCCGATGCTCAGAATCTTGCATCGAGCGCCGAGCTGATCCGTCTCGTAGAACGACTACCCGAAACTCAAGTATGCGCTGTTGGCTGGTGAGTGTTGTCGTCAAGACCGAGAGACGAGCTCAAGTACTGACTGTATCTTTGACAGTGCTCGGAGGAGGGATCTTGCTGCAGCGAGAATGATGAAACGGACCTCCTCGGCATTCACTCGGCTTTCAATCCCAGTCGCCGTCGCGTTCGCTGCTCCTTCTCGGAACCCGCTCCTTTGTACCGAGCTTCCACCAATCCCTTTCATCAGCATCTGCCTTCGCACCACCACCTTTCATCCACCTCTCGAGGCCCGTGCGCTGTCTCGGCCCTTGCCTTTGTGACGAGGAGATGACCGTCGAGCAACGAGTGAAGGCGGGGGTGCTTGCTGACCTCTCTCCCGTTCTACTCGTCACAAGACCGCTTCGGAGCAGCCATGCTTCGCTCCAGCAGTAGCAGCAGCACCACTAGCAGCCCCCCTCCTTCCTCTCCGAGGCTCGCCTTCGTCGCTCCGCCTCCTTGCAGGGGAGGCCAGCTCACAGCA
>MWVB01000118.1:0-22639 GCA_003054985.1 Leucosporidium scottii
ACGACTCCTTTCGTCTACACCAACAAGCGCGACGCCAAAGAAGCTGCAGCTGGTCTCGCCATCAACGAAGGCAAGGCGGTGGAGCAAATGAAGGCGGTCGCTGCGAGCGAGTGGGGAGGCGCCGGCACCAAAGCCCCCGAGTCGACGTCGACAGCTGAGAAAGCTTTGACGTCGAACTCGAGTGGGCGAGCCGTGCAGGCGCAGGTCGGTCAGCAGGGAGGAGAAGGAGCGGGACTCGCTTCGGCGCAGAGCTTTGGCCTGCCTGGAGCCAGTGTCGCTCCTTCTCATCAGTTGACGTCCAACGGTAGCGGAGCAGGCGCGTTGCAGAGCGTTCAGGGAGCTTCGGCGCAGGTTGAGGCGGCCAAGTCGGCTTCGTCTCAGCCTCCTCGACTCCACTCTCAGCAGCCTGCTCAGATCACCAAGGGAGATTCCAAGGCCATGTCGACGCTCAAGGGTGAGTCTCTACCGTGCTTTGAGCTGGATTTCATTCGTCGCTCGCTCGACGTTGACTTGGCTTCTCCCCCCGCTCTGTTCATCCTGTACCCTCGCCTTCTCCGTCACCACTCGCCTCTCTCGATAGACTACTGCACCGCCAACGGCTACCCTCCTCCCGAGTTCGACTCCGAAGCCGGCCTCACCACCACCTCTCCCGACGGCTCGACTTCGACGACCGGCATTCGAGTCTGGTGCATCGTCGGCGAGCTCAAGTTCGAGCTGCCGAGGCCCAAGAGCGTCGAGGATGGAACGGAGAAGCTTGCCGGTCGAGTGCTGAAGCATCTGACGGCCGAGGTGGAGAAGAGGAAATGAGCTTCGGCGATACTTAGGGAGGGCGGGGTGACGGACTCGCCGTGATGGCCGTCGGATTTCACCCTTGAGATGGATGATATACAGTTCGTCAGTCCTAGCACGGCCAAGGACTTTCAGTCGTCAGTAGATAGGTAGCGAGCTGAAGGGGCAGGTAGGGTGGCCTCCCGCTCATGCGGTCACTAGGAGCTGGCGGCCTCTCGAGTCTCGAGGGATCGACAGCTTCGAAAATCGACGCGATGCCCAAGTCTGGCGGGGGAAGCCTCCAACTTTGAGACGGCTCGTCGGGTAGCATGAGCGAAATGAAGCGAGGTGCTTGCGTTGCACTCCTTTTCAGATCGCCGGACTCTCGTCTTGGTTGCTCGCGTCCGATCTTCTTTCTCTCTTGCTCTCCTCTCTTCTTCCTCCTACTACTCCTCCTTCTCGCGTCACGTCTTCCTACGGCTACACGCGACTTGAAGCGCACGAACTAGACAACATGCCCCTCTTCGGTCGCAAGGACACTCGCGACGAGGCTCCCAGCCCCGCCGACTCTGGGGAGCGTCTCAAGGACAACAAGGGCGACGTCGCCGAGCTCGAATTGAATCCATTGTTTGGTGGAGCCCTCACGTAAGTGTCTACCGGCGTGCAGCTTCACCTTCAGCTTCAGCCCTCGGTGGACTCGGCGGCTTCGAGCTGCCTAGCTCGTCAGGTGATCCTAAAGGGAGGAAAGAAGGCTGTAAGGGCGCATGTAACGTACACTAATTTAATCGAGCTTCCTCATCCCCCTACAGTCTCTACGAGCGCAAGGCTTTGCTCATCAATCGCGAGTTTGACTTGATGGGTCTCGGACGCTATCAGAAGTGCATTTGGTTGCTCTGTGGCTTCGGCTACCTGCTAGATCTCCTGTGGGCTCAAGCATTTGGCCTCAGTGAGTCCCTTTCCTTCCCTTCTTCTTTCTGGAGCGAGTTCGGCGGGGGAGCTCGTCGCCGAGATGTCGCTGTCGGGCTTCCCTGCAGAGGCCTCAGCGTTCTTGAGGGCACCTTGCTGATCCATTTAATCTCTTCCCACAGTCGCTACGCCTCGTACGTCTTCGGATACTCTCCTGCTCGGCAGTCGCTGCTGGGTAGTCGAGGTCCGAGCCTCCGACTCAGAGCTCGGCGGCTCTCTTCTGCGCATCGATCGACATGGGGGCTGACCCCGCCGTCTCTTCTGAACTTCAACAGTGTATCAAGAGCTCAACATCACCGGTGGAGCTCAAACCAGTGGGTCTTGTTCTGACCTCTTTCCCGTCCCGAGCTGACCTCCTCTGCCTCCAGACATCTTTACGGCGTTCTCGGCAGGGCTTACGGTCGGCGCCTTCGCTTGGGGACTCCTGGCCGACATCATAGGCCGGAAATGGGCGTTCAACCTCACCTGCCTCATCACCAGCATTTTCGGCATGCTCGTCGCGGCCCCCTCCAATTACGGCGCCATCTGCTTCCTCACCGCCATGTGCGGTTTCGGTCTTGGCGGGTGAGTAACCACTTCACGCTATCTCTCATTCAAGCTCACCGGCTACTTTCCTACAGCAACATCCCCATCGACGCCTCCATTGTGAGCCAGCTCTCCTCCCCTCGGTCGAGAAATGATGAGGCTGACAGCACTAAAAACAGGTCATCGAGTTCCTCCCCCAAAATCGACGCTGGCTTCTTCCCCTTCTGTCCATGTGGCAACCTGTCGGCGTCGTCCTTAACTGTGCCATCGCCTATGGACTTGTCCCAAAGTACCGTTGCGCCACCGACCTTCCATCCTGCGGGATGGCTGCTGCAGGCGAGGCGTGCTGTACTCGTAGCAGCAACGCAGGATGGCGTTACCTCCTCGTCGGTGCGTTGATTTCCTCTCTCAATCCGGCGAACCGCCTGTTGACGATGTTCGGCGCTTTCTTCACAGTTTGCGGAGCCATCACCCTCTTCATTTTCTTCGCTCGGTTCATTCTCTTCACCTTCCTTGAGTCGCCCAAATTCCTATTGGCGCGCGGCCGTGACGCCAAAGCCGTCGAGGTCGTTCATAGGATCGCCAAGTTCAACCGCATGCCGACCCCTCAGCTCAGCCTCGCCGAGTTTGAGGCGTTGGACGCCGAGTTCCCACAGACACGAATCGCCGATATGGGTACCTCACACACTGCCATGAGCGTGTTGAGGCAGGCTTTCTCCCGCTTCCGCCACCTCAAGGGACTGTTCCGCACTAAGTGAGCTCGCCGAGCTTTCTTGGAGCGACGTTCTACTGACTGTTCGCTGTCCAACAGGCGTCTCGGCTTCACCACCGTTCTCCTCTGGGTTGTCTACATGGGTGACTTCTGGTCTTTCAACCTCGCCGGCAGCTTCCTGCCCATCATTCTCGCTCGTCGCGGCGAGGCTTCTGGCCAGTCTGTCACCGAGACGTATCGCCAATAGTGAGTCGCTTGATGTGGGAGCATTGGAAGGGGTCAACTAACAGCATCTTACATAGCGTCTACGTGTACCTCCCCGGTATCCTCGGTGTCTTCTTTGCCGCCGGTTTCGTCGAGCTGCGAGGGCTCGGTCGAAAGTGGACGCTCGTCTTTGGCGCTCTCGTTCAAGGAGTGGCCATGGCGATGTACACTCAGGTTGATACCCTCAAAGCTAGTGTCGGGCTCAATGCTCTCGAGTATATGTGAGTTGTAGAGCTAGCTTGTCTGGCTCGAAGCTGACCCTTTCCTCTCCTCGCAGCGCTCAGAGCTTCTTCAACGCCTGCCTCTACGGCTTCACTCCCGAGGTCTTCCCTGCACCGATCCGCGGTGTAAGTTCGGCTTCTCCACCCTCAAATTCGTCGCTGACCTTGTCCTCGTTCACAGTCCGCATCCGGTCTCTGCAGCACCTTCGGACGTCTCGCCGGCATTGTCGCGCCCATCGCGGCTCGCCCGTACATCGACGGTAACTCCAATGGAGTCCTGTGGCTTGCATGCGGAGGTATCTGGGTGTCCGCGGCTTTTCTTATACTGCTCCCGATTGAGACGAAGGGAAGGTCGACTTATTAGGTTGGCGCCGAATCGGCGGCTTTGTGTAGAATCAGCTCAAATACGATCACTGTCTGGAACCGTCACGGAACTGCTGTCAGATTCCAGGCTTCGGACGCGTCGTCACCCCAAGACTCGAAGACATGGGCGAGCGAGAGAGCTCGGCGAAGGCTGCGAAGCTCGGTGGAAGGCTTGCGCTAGCAGGAGAGCGCATTAGCGAGCGGTGGAGGGCTGCAGGGTGTCTGAGTTGTCGTATTTGACTCCTTGCTGACCCACAGTTCACCAGCCTACACCGTCGCGCCTCCTCTCGCTTCCTCAAACTCGAGCTCGAGCCCTCTCCCGTCTGTTGTCCTCCTTCCACATCTTCCGTCTCCCTCGCTTCGTCTCGTCTCGTCGCTTTCAGCTCGAACAAGCTCTCGCATTCAGGATGGAAGCTCAGCAACAGCCTACAGCTCACGGCAAGCGCTCCGGTGCAGCGAGGAGGAAGCTCAAGAAGGAAAAGCAGGCGCTGCTCGACGCTCAATTCGCCAACCTCGAGATCGATGCAGAGCAGCCCTCGAAGCTTCCAGCCGAGCTCGTGTACTGGATCCTCGACCTCGCATCCTGGAGCCCAGCTCCCGTTGACGCCGACACGCCTCGAGCTCGCCGACGCCGCGCCTTCCTTCGTTCGGCGTCGCTCGTCTGCCAGCAGTGGAGAGAGGAAGCTCAGAAGCTGCTTTGGTAGGCGGTAGCCATTCATTCGGACGAAGGTGCCCTATCGTTTCTCCTCGGCGCCGAGAGAGGACACGAAACTCGGCAGTTGGAGCTCTGGACGAAGTGGGGCCACGACGACCCGGAGGAGATTGGAGGAGGTCTAGCGGATGAGGTGTTGAAAACATCTCGCGGCGTTCAAGTGCTCTTGCTCGAAAACATTGAGAAGCTTTGCTCGGCAGCGTTGTTCCAACCCTCACTCGCCGGTGAGCCTTCGTCTCTCCTCCACCGCGCTGCAGCCTCAGACTGAGCCGCCTTCACTCCACCCTGTACAGATGTCAAAAGCCTCACCCTCAAGTCGGTGTCCTTCACCGCCTTTCCCGAGCCACGACCCCTTCCCCGAGGCCTCTCCGGCTTAAACACCCTCAACGTTGACCTATACCTGGAGGGTCCGACGACCGCGTCTTTGGTCGCTGCCCTACTACAAGTAGGTCCTGTATCCGCTGTCCTAGAACTCTACGGGGACATGCCGACTATGAGGAAGAAGCGCCGGCGTCGACCCCTCCGAAGCCTGTCTCCCCCTCTCGCACCTCTTCCTTCGCCCCCCATACCGACACTGGAGGCTCTCGACGTAACGCTCTACGACTCTGACAACGTCGAATGGCTTGCCTCTACCCTGAGCCAGTGTACATCCATCAAGACTCTCAGCTACAACTGCCTCGAGCCAACGATGTTCAGCTCGCTCGGCTCCCAGCTCCGGGAGCTCAACATCACCCGCTGGATACGCGACGAAGAAGATTGTGATTGTGTAGGCTTGATGCTGCGGGGAAACTTCGGGTCGCTACAGCGGCTCAAGAGATTGTCGCTCGAGTGCAATCCCTCTTCAGAGCTACCGAGCAGCGGGCGGCTTGCCATAGAGCACGAGTGCGAGGCGCGGGGCATCGAGTGCATTTGGGTCAAAGAGGAATAGTGAGTTGTCATCAATTAGAGTACATGTTGTTCTTGGTCATTGTCGCCTCCTGCAGGGCGCGGGAATCGGCGCTGTTGCTCACGTCGGCGCGGGAGTTGCTGCTGAGTAGCTTGAGGGAGACCTACGCCATAGGAAGCTCTGAAATGATCTGGGATTTTGCTCTCGACGTTCGACTTTCGACTGTCCTTAGCGCCTGGACGGAGACCTTGAGAGCGGCGAAGCTTGGGCGCTCGCTCCGAAAGCTCGGCGAAAGCTTTCAGAGGCTCTGAGCTGCCTGCGAAGCCTTGAGTAGCTTCTATGGCATTAAGGAGCTACCTATCGTCTGCAATCCACCGGCGACTGCCGCTCGCGCAGCCCACCGCGACCTCTGCCCTCAGCTGCTCGGCGAGCTTCGCAGAGGCCAATCATAGAGGGAGAGCCAGTCAAGCGGGCTACGAAGGCCACGAAAGACTAATCTACTTGCTGATTACTCCTTGCTGCTTCGCACAAGGCGCATCCGAGCTGAGCAACTGCTCTCTCCCTCACGCTCATGCGACGCGCCAGGCTCGATCGCTGCTCTTGCTCTCACTTCTTCCTCGTCTTCTCGTCTCGACTCGTTTGGCTCTCGTTCAAGCTACCTAGAGCCCCTACCAGCCTACACGACCCACGCGCCAGCCCTCTCTCGCCGTCACCTCTCGCCTCTCTCTCCCCTCTCAGCCAAAATGAGTCTGCTCGTCGACAAATGGCGCCCAAAGACGTTGGACGACTTGGCTTATCACTCTGACCTGTCGGAACGACTTCGTGCGCTGGTAAGCTCTTCTTGCAACTGTGCTACAGCTCGTCTCGAACGCGTCGAGTGCTGACCTTCTCTCGCAGGCTCAAACTGATTTCCCTCACACGCTCTTCTACGGGCCTTCGGGCGCAGGCAAGAAGACTCGCATCATGTGCACGCTGAGGGAGCTCTTTGGTCCTGGTGTCGAGAAGGTGAGTGAGCAGCGCAGAAGCAGAAGGCGAGCGGGAGACGCGTCGATGAGGGAGCAGCAACGGCGGCGGTGGAGGGTAGGAAACAAAGGGGGCGTCAGCGGAGTACAGAGTGATGCGCTTCAGGTCTTGGAGTAGAGCAGCCCAGCGAGGCGGCCGGTCGATGCTCGCGAGGCGCGTCTCTTCAGGTGAAGCTGAAGGGGGGGCTTCGCTGTAGGAGTTGGACAATGTGCCTCTCGTTGTATGGCTCAACTTTCCACTGAATTGCGCCACGGATCAGCACCCTGCTGCTCGGCGTCGTCTCGAGAAGTGCGAGTCAGCTCGTCAGCTTGCTCGCGCTCCCGTGCGGAGCTGACGCGCGGCGGTCTACTTCCAGCAATTATGTATGGACTTACTGTACACAGCACTGACCTGCCTCACTCCGCGCCCGCCTCCCACAGCTCCGCATCGAGCAGCGCACCTTCCTCACGCCGAGCAAGCGCAAGATCGAGGTCAACGTCGTGCAGAGCAACTACCACATTGAGCTGACGCCTAGGTGAGATTGCAATCATTCCTATCATCTCCGCTGAGCTGCGTGCTCATCCTTTCACGCGCAGTGATGCCGGCAACTGGGATCGCTCGGTCGTCCAGGAGGTGCTCAAGGACATTGCGCAGACTCAGCAGGTCGACTTGAACGCCAAAAAGAGGTTCAAGGGTGAGCGATTTCCTGCTGTATCGCCTGTCGGATTCAGCTGACCCTCTGCACCCCGTCAGTCGTCATCATCAACGAAGCCGATCTTCTCTCCCGCGACGCGCAGTCCGCCCTCCGTCGAACGATGGAGAAGTTCACCGCCAACCTTCGTGTCATCCTCTGCGCCAACTCGACGAGTAGGATCATCGGCCCCATTCGCAGTCGTTGCTTGTTGCTGAGGGTCGGCGCTCCCTCCGAGGACGAGGTGAGCCATCTCGCTCGCGCCCTCTCCAACGAAGACGAGCTGACTTCTCCTTTGCTTCAACCACAGATCTGCAAAGTCCTCGCGTATGCCGCCAAAAAAGAACGCCTCTCGCTCCCCGACCACGTCTCCACCATCCTCGCTCGCATCTCGCAAGGCAACCTCCGTCGCGCTCTCCTCTCACTCGAAGCCCTCCACACCCAAGACCCCAGCTTCAAGACTGTGTCTGCCTCCCACTCGCTCCTGACGGGCACGAAACAGAGCGCCAGCGACTTGGACAGCGTGCCAAGACCGGATTGGGAGAAGTATGCTGGGAGGGCGGCTGAGAAAATTTTGGGAGATCAGACGCCCGAGAGGTTGTTGGAGGTGAGGGGTATGCTCTACGAGCTGTTGGTTCACTGCATCCCTGCGCCTTTGATCATCTCGGTGAGTCTTTGTCTCTTCCTCCTGCGCCGAGCCGAGGCAGAGCTGACGTTCCCTTCCTCGACACAGACCATCGCGAAGAGGCTGATGGATAGGGTTGACGAGGAGCTCAAGGCGGATGTTGTCTACTGGGCGGCCTTTTACGAGCACAGGCTGAGGTTGGGCAGCAAACCCATCTTCCACCTCGAGGGTGAGCTCCTTCTCTGCTCTCTCGTCTCACACGCAAGGTTGACCTTTTCCTGTGTATCCACAGCTTTCTGCGCGCGCATCATGAGCGTGTACAAGCGTGAGTTCGTTCGGCCCTCCCTCCCTCCTCGGCGCTCGCTGACCCGCTCTCCTCTCGCAGAGCACCTCCTTGGAATCGGCTTCGACTAGTCCCGACAGCTTTCTACCCCTTCGTTTACTTCTTCTTTTTTACAGCTGTAGCCTGCAACCACCTCTGTACACCACTTTCGCCTCCCCCGCCCTTTTCGAGAGACGAGCTTCGACCCCCTTGTCCTCGCGCTCGGCCTTTCTCCTCCGGCACCGCTCTTGCTCATCCTCAAACAACACCAAGTTGAGCTGGCGCTGGGGCTCACCACTAACGCTGCTTCAGCAGGCCAGGCTACAGGTACAGACATCCTCGTATTTCGTTCCATCTTGGTGAGCTTCTCGCCCCTCCTTTTCCGAGCGCCTTGCTCGTCCGTTTGTTGACGTCCGCCTTCCCCGGCGGAGCAGAGTCCTGACGCTGTAGACGTCAAGAATACTTTCGAAGTACAACGCACGAGTCTTCCTCTTCCTGCTACCACCATCACCACCGTCGACAGACCGAGAAGGATGGGACTGCTCGATTCGGAGCTGCTGAGGATGGAGGGGAAGGTTTGGTGAGTTCTCTGCGGTTCGGCAGAGCGTCTGGTTCGGCGAGGAGGGAGCTGATGCCGATTTGGAATCGATACAGGCGACATCCAGCGGCTCATCAAGCTTGGGTCGAGGCCGAGAAGAAGAAGGCTGAGGAGCAGAAGAAGATCAAGGAGGCCAAGAAGCTCGAGGTGGCTAAAGAGGTACGTTTGCTTTACCTGTTTCTCCTCCTTTCTACGGCAGGAAGGGTGCGGAACGAGAGCTGACCCGCTCTTCGGCGATCTCGGCGAGCAGAAGGAGCAGAACAAGATGATTCGGAAGCAGTTGAAGGAGACTGGGAGGCTGAATGATCTGAAAGTGGCTAGTGAACGGTGAGTCGTCTCTCTCGCGTTCTCCCCTTCCTCGTCTCGCCCGAGCTGACCCTTGCTCGACCGAGGTCAGACTCGAGAAGCTCCGAGGCGACGTCGCTGTCCTCGAGCTCAAGTCTAAAGGAATGGTGAGTGACCAGATTCCGCGCCCGAGTCAGTTTTGCTGATCTCTGTCTCCCACAGAGCAAAGAGAAGGCGACTGAGCTCGCCGATGCCGAGCGAAAGGTGCGCGAGGCCGAGCAGCGTAACGGTGTCATGGGAGCCGAGGCGGAAGGTGAGTCGACGTGCTCCTTTCTCATCCGTGAGCCTACGCTAATTGGCCCAACCTCCGACAGTGACTGCCGCCGAGATGCTACTCAAGCGCGAGAAAGAGCTCGAGCAGAAGAAGAAGGATTGGGTTCGTCCTCTGTCCTGCTCGGTGCTGCTCGGCGCACTTTACTTGACCTCTCGATGTCAAACAGCTGACTCTTCTCCGACTCCTACAGGAAGCGACCCAATCCATGATCGCCGCTCAACGCCGTCGCGAGCTCCTCGAGTACAAGCATCAACTCGGCCTCCCGTCCTCTCCCACTCCATTCGACCACCACCGTCTCAAGCAGCGCCAGACCGGAGCTCCACTACGGTACCCCCAACCGAACAAGTCCAACACTGCGATCTACGACGACCCCGAGTTCTGGAAGTTGAGCGAAGAGGATCAGCACTTGCTGGAGGGAATGAATTGGTGGGAGCAGGAGAGGATGGGATTCGGGCCTTATGATCAGGGAGTCGGCGGATTGGGCAAGGGCGTGGGCAAGGGGAAGAGTAACGGGCTTGGCGGAGGAGGGCTTTCGGCATTGGAGGAGCTGCAGATGGCCGAGCTCGGCGACCACGGGCATGAGGTCGACGAGGACGGCCGAAGGACCGGCAAGCCGCTTTATGATCCGACGAAGCTTCCTGGCTTCTACTTCCGTGAGATTCCCCAGCTCCGTATCTCACCTTTCTCGCTCTCGGCTGACCTCTCCTCACGCCGGCGCACAGTCACCATTAAGCAACCACCGCCTGGGCTCACCATCCTCCACGTGCTGGGTCCGCTCGAAACTTCAGTCCCCACCTCTCTGCCTCCGACCGACGCCCATCTCACCCTCGAGCAAAGGACGTTCGTCGAGCAGGAGCTCGCACTCGACAGGGCGTTCGTGACGAGCGATTTGATTGAGGAGGCGATCAGGAATGAAGCGAACTGCTTGTTGGGTGTCAGGACTGAGTTGGTTCCTCTTGAGGACGGCACGGTGAGCTTTCGTTTCTCCTACGCTCGGCGATCGAAGGCTGACTCTCGACGCTCTCTCTTTCTCTCCGCCGGCACATTGATCAGGCCGAGTTCGTTGGCCAGGCTACGGTCGCCATTGCTCGCCCTGCTCAGCAACAGTTCCAGCAACAACGCCAGCCCTCAGCAGGCCAAGGCGCCGGACTCGGAGGAGGCGGATTATGGGGCGCATTCAACAACCTGCAGGGAGGCCAGGCATGGAACGCCGGAGGTGGAGGGTTTGGAGGGCACATTAATTTGTTTGGGATGGATGACAACTGGGTTGGTGGACTCGGCGCGGGAGGAGGAGGAGCGGGGAGAGGGGGAGGCTCTTTCGGCGGCGGCGAGGGCGGAGGGTACAACCAAGGATGGCAAGGAGGGCGAGGAGGGTTTGCCGGGCGAGGGAGAGGGAATGGATGGGAAGGAGGCGGTCGAGGTGGAGGAGTAGGAGGACAGCAGTACGCCGACTACCAGCGCATGCTCGCTCACGAGCGGAGAATGAAGGATCAGGCGCTCACCAATGACCAGGCTCCTTCGGGCTATGGCTACGGTGGGCAGCAGCAGCATGAGCTTGGTGCTCCGAAGGCGGGCATGAGCCAGTGGGGACCGAGTCGGTCTCCTCTTTCGATCGAACCGTCGAGCGCCGAGCTGACCTCGCTCTCGCCCTTCGCAGCCGCTCCTCTCCAGCAGCACCAGGGGCCTCAAGGGTACGGAGGGAATCATAAATGTGCGTTATCAACTCTTTCTTCTCCCTCGTCAAGCTGACCGCCTCTCTTTGCAGCTCCTTCTGCCGCCGCCCAGACTCATCCTTCCGGCTCCTTCCCCGCCCCTGACGCTCCTCAACACACGCCTAAACCCGGCCCGATCCACACCAAAGAAGACCGTAGCCTCTCAGGCAACGCCTTCTCGATGGGCACGCCCGCATTTGGCTCCATGCCTTGGATGGGAGATGCTCCCTCAGCTTCGCCGCGGGCAAATATGCCGGGAAGTGGAGCGGTGGGAGGTAGTGGTGAAGGCATAGGGGGAGATGCCGAGCCCTTGAAACGGCTCGCCGAGTTGGAGAAGCAGCTGGAGGAGAATCTGAAGCTGCAGGAGGCGCAAGGAGCGGCGCCGAAGGGAGGCGAGGAGAAGGAGCAAGCGGCGGGGGGAGGTAGCTGGTTGATGAAAACACTTTTTGGATAGCTATAGCTCTCTTCACATTCTCACCACGCTCACACGGGCTCGCTTGCGAAAGGACGAGAGGATCAGCTCGGCGATCATTGAGGGGTCTCGGCGAGCAAGTGGCAGCTGCAGGTAGCTGCTCGGGGTTGCTGTCTCTTCTCGGCTCTGTTTCTCTGCGCTCCGACCGTCACCGCACCCAGGAGCGACCTTTCGGCACTCTTCAAGCGACGCTCATCAGGCGAGCTCACTCGATTCGCTCGTGACTTGCGGCCACTTCGTCGTCTCACTCGCTCGACTAAGTATACCTCGTACAGCTCTCACCTGCTTAGCTACACCTCAATCATGAGGTACGCCTTCCCACGCTCCACTCGAGCCAATCCTCGTGACGCCTGCTGACGTCTCGCCCGCCCCGTCTCGCGCCTCTACCTGGCTACAGCTCGCCCAAACGTCGTATCGAAACGGATGTCATGAAGTTGTACGTCTCTATCATACTCTGCCACCCTATCTCGCTACAGAGTCGACGCCTTCCGAGCTGACGCCCCACTCGCTTGTCCACTCTCCTCGGCTTCTGCGCTTGTTCTACAGGCTCATGTCGGACTACGAAGTGACCCTCGTCAACGATAACATGCAGGAGTTTTACGTGCGCTTCCACGGACCTACTGAGAGTGAGTGAATGGCGGGGGGGAGGCGGTCTCCCAACGAGTCATGGGCGGTGGGGTCGCTTGGCGGGAGAGAGGGGGCTGCTCAGGAGCAGAACGGTCCTCTGGGCTTTCTCGGGAGCTGTGGGGGTACTCGCTGGGTGTTGTAGACGGATGAACGCCACGGGCGGCAGCTTGTGCTCGCCATTCGCTCGCTATCGCGTAGGGGCTCTCTGTCGGAAAGCTGCTGGTGATTGGCTCGCCAATGCCGAGAAGCATGCTTCCTTTGTAGCGCTCGTGGTACATGCTGCCGCTTGCCGCAGCAGAAGGACGCTTCGCCGTCGTTCGAGTGTCGTCGCCCTTTCCGCGCCCCTGGACTTCAAGAGCGAAGGTCTAGCGGCGTAGGTATTCGGCCGAACTTTGCACGAGTTCTCCAGCTGCCTCTATGACGGCTCAGAGGTCCATACGAGACAGGCCGACCCGCCTGGTGGTCGACAACCAACTCTC
The DNA here is from genome assembly GCA_003054985.1 of Leucosporidium scottii. Lineage (NCBI taxonomy): Eukaryota > Fungi > Basidiomycota > Microbotryomycetes > Leucosporidiales > Leucosporidiaceae > Leucosporidium > Leucosporidium scottii. The sequence continues at coordinate 12,565 of MWVB01000118.1, forward strand.
GCCGAGCATTCGGGTCGACCTGCACAACAGTCGGTGTCATGCCTCTCGACAAACTCTCCTGCACACCGTGTCCCGCGCACAACGACTGACTCCCTCGCCTCCCCACCTGCAACAGCTCCCTTCGCCGGAGGTGTCTGGAAGATTCACGTCGAGCTGCCCGACGGCTACCCCTACAAGTCGCCGAGTATCGGCTTCATGAACAAGATCTTCCATCGTACGTTTCAGTCGCTAGCTCTGATTCTCCTCGTCTGGCTGACCTCGTCGATTTGCCCAATCCCCCCTCCGGCGCTCTTTCTCGCATCCGTCTTCGCCTCCCTACAACAGCCAACATCGACGAGCTCTCAGGATCGGTCTGCCTCGATGTCATTAACCAAACGTGGTCTCCCATGTTCGACATGATCAACATCTTCGAAGTCTTCCTCCCTCAGCTCCTCCGCTACCCAAACGCAGCGGACCCGCTCAACGGCGAGGCAGCGGCATTGTTGATGAGGGACGCCAAGGCGTACGATGTCAAGGTCAAGGGTGGGTGTCATTAGCTGCCGGCTCCTTTGGAGGCAAGGGAGCCGTCTCGGCGCCGAGCTGACCAACTCCTTCGATGCTGCAGAGTACGTGACACGATTCGCATCTCGGGAAGCACTTGAGGACGATGGAGGAGATGATGAAGAGTCAAGCGACGAGGATGTGAGCAGCGTTCACTGTGCTGCGGAGCTTCTATTGAGGCTGATCCGACCCTTCTCTTCCTCGTTGCAGGAGGACGATGACAACCACAACTACAGCGCTGGCGAGGAAGACGCTGCAGACATGGAGCTGTAGTCCTCGCCCCGCTCCTCGCCTTCCAATTCCACCTCGCCGTCTCGACTCTCTCGTCCGTCTCATTCCTTGTCTTTTGTCACCACCACCCTCGGCTCTCCTTCCCACGCATACCTCGCTCTCTCCTCGTCTTATCGTAGTCTTTCGCCCGTAGTGGCCTCAATGTACCATTTTACCAATCACCTGCGTCTGGTCTCGCCAAACCTGCTCGGCGAAAGCGCTCGTCGCTTCCCACACTTGCTATGAGGATTCGACCTCTTCGGCCGGAGTGGACGACACAGTTCGTGCTCACTGCCCTTGATGGTAAAGATGGCAGAAGACGTGCGCTGCTCGGCCATGGCAAGCGCCTCCCACCGAGCCTTCGACCTGTCTGGATCCCTTCGGCGAGGCCCATTGAACGCGACCCACTAGCGTCGGTCTACACAATCGAATTGCACCAAAACGAACCTCATATTGCGCACGCTGTAGGACGGTGCTGGTCTCGCCAGCCGCAAGCAATCAGTGAAGTGCCTCACCGCCTTGTCGAGCCGGTCCACACCTTCCTCGTTCGGCGAGGGCAGCCGGGCGTGTGTTTGTAGGTATTCCGACTGCAGCACACGTTTAAGGCCCTGCACGTTTCTCGTAGGGTTTCGCCTTTGCGCTCGCGGGTTGATCCGTGTGGTGAAGGTTGATGGTGAGCAGGAGAAGCAAGACCGAAAGCTTCACCGAGCTGGGAGTTGCAGAGCTGCGCAGCAGCAGGGAGGAGAGACGGTGAGGCGGCGAGGAGGTGAAAGGCAAGGCTTGATGAAAGGCAACCTGGTACAAGTGACAAGCCGACGCGTCGAGGATGCAGAGCGCCTGGTTTCGCGAGAGGCTTGCCCCAGGGCCGAGCTCCAGATACAGCGACTGCTGCCTAATCGGTGGAGCGCGAGGGGCTCGAGAAGCACATACTTACAGGAATAAACTAGCGGGCGCGATTCATTTTGTAGCCCTTCGCCCGCCCGTTCTCGCTGCCTCTCGCCGCTCGCGCCCCCCCTTCCCTTTCCTTCGGTCGCTCCTCAACTTTCGCTGCCGCCTCATTCTCGCACGCCAACAGCAGCGGATTCATCATCACCATCCGCTGTCTGCTCTACGATCGCAATCCTTGGCCAATAATCACCAGCAATCGCCCACGAGGGCTGTGGCCCCCGGAATTTGCAAGACGCTTCGGCTCGCTTTAGCTTCTTCGCCTTTGCCGACCGCGTTGCAGCGCGCTGTGGCCATCAAAGACGGGCATGTCGTATCGTACGAGCATAGCTACCCTTTCCACTGCTTTCCCAGCACCTCCCTCCAGTCCCGGCTCGAGGAAAGGCAGCGGGAGGACCGAACTCGAGGAGACGGCGAAGATTGGCGACGAGTCGAAGAGTTGGAGGCCGATTCCGACCGCTCGACCTCGAGGGCATGGTAGAAGCGCGTCGATGGGAGGCTTCGGTACAGCAGATCGGGAGGCGGTCCAGTTGAAGCGCTATTCGGTCTACATCCCCGACGACCTCCCCCTGCCACACGATTCGCTTCCCTCACCGCCGACGACGCCGCCCGGGGAGGAGCCTATGATGCGCAAACTCTCTTACCAGCTCGATTCGACCACCACGAAGCTCCCCTTCCCTTCCGCGCCGTCCAACTCCTCTCTGGCCCACCGCCGACGTTCGCTCGCCAACTTTAGCCCGCCGCTCTCGCCTCCCTCCCTACCATCGGTCGACCAACTCCTCCCTCTCTTTCCCCCACCTCCAACTACCATTCCCGAGTCCCGCCCACCGTCCACGACCGCAACACGCCCGCTACCTCGGCCCACGTTCAGCGCGAGTGCTTCGACTTCTACGCTTCAAAGTCAGCGGTCAACGCAGAGCAAGATCAAGCGGAAGGCAGTTCCGCAATACGAGGAGGATATGGACGTCGTCGATGACCCTTTGTGGGACCCCTCGACGGGCAAGAGAGGTGGGGGGTCGAAGGAGAGGGAGGTCAAGGACAGCACAGGAATGGAGGGGCAGTTGAGGAGGCTCTCGGTCGAGGAGCGGAACGCAGAGCAGACGGAGCTTATTTCAAGATCGAGCGTAGAGCCATCGCTAGGATCGGGCGCGCGGGCGACCAAACCCTTACCTCGGACCAAAGCCCCGCCCGTCCTCACGCCTCAGCCTTCTCCAGCTGAGCTCGACATCGCTCCAGTCGTCAGGCGGTCGGGCTTCACTTTCACGGCACAGCTTCCTGGCGTATCGAGCACCTCCAGTAGTGTAGAGGACCGAGAGTCGGCGACTAAGAGCCGAGTCTCCTCCGTCTTCAACGAGCAACTTTCGGTCGATACGGGTGAGTGCTTCTCGGTCTCTTCCAGCCAAATCGAACATGCTGACTCTTTGCTACGACGTAGACGACCGTTCGCTTCGCTCTTCCTCCTCTTGCGCGGGCGCGCCGAGCACGATCGCCACCTCCCCATCTTTCGACAGCTGGACCCCGTCCAGCTCCTCCGCGTCCAGTCAGCACGCCCCAATGTACCCCACTTCTTCCCACAAACGCGTGTTCCGCCCCTTCGCCCTTCTCCGCCGCAAGTCGAGCAAGCCCAACCTCATCGACTCCATCTCAGCTCCCCTCGAGGCTCAGCCGAAGTCGACCAAGCAGGAGGACGAGCTCGATCGATGGATGCAAATTATGGGAGGAGAGGAGGGAGAGGAGGAGGCTGATGAGGATCCCGCCCCATTGGTCGTTGCTCGCCCCTTCCGCACCCTCACCGCCGCCGAACGAGCGGCCAGAGTTTCGTCCCGGCTCAGCATCCTCAGCGTGCAAGGCTTCGGCGCCGTCAAGACCAGGCTGGAGGATCCTACACTCGTCTCGCCCCTCGTCTTTTCCGTACCTCCCCTCGTCTACTCCACCTCCTCAAGATCGTCGTCTTCGCGTGAGGGATCCTCCATCTCGTCTCGACCGAGGACGTTGGAGGAGCCGCGACTTTCCGCCATACGACAGGGGATTTCGATGAATTCAGAATGGAGTGAAGAGAGTGGACTTGATGGGGAGGACGAGCTTTCGGTCGAGGGCGACGCCGGGAGCAACGGCTCCGAGTCGCTGGACGAGTTTGTCGACGCTCCGAGCAGCAGGCGACCATCCACCTCATCGTCTCTCTCATCTTCGTTTACGGAGGGTTCCCTCGTCGAGGTCATCGGGATGGAGTCTCGCACGGAGGGCCTCGACACGATGATGGAAGTTGACGAGCCGCCTACGCCGAACCCCAACCACTCGATCCACGCTACTCCCAAGGCTACCTGCCCTCCTTCGCCCATCACCTCGACCACCGCAACGCTAGCTCCTCCCGCTCCCCTCTTCTCCACCTTCTCCTGGACGCCCGACGCGCCACCTTCCTCTCGCACCTCCTCCATTCCCATCTCCTTCCTCGCGCCCTCCGACGACGAGTACTCCACCAGTCGCGCCACATCTCCCGAACCCTCGTCTAGTACCACCCCCGTTGAAGGCAAGCGCCGAACGAGCCTCACCCCTCGCCCTCCCAAGCCTCCCAAGTCGCCGAGGAGGGGATCCAAAGCCTCCAGTGGAGCTTCTTCGTCGATTGAGAATGTGTTGGAGACTGCTGGTGGGGAATCGGTGGATACAACAGCGGGATAGGCGTCTTGCTGAGCTTTGTACTTGGTTAGCTTCCCTTCCCTCCCCATCGCCGAAGATTCCGAGCCTTGTAGATTTGTAGCCAGCTGTCCCCGCATCGTGTCCTTTGGTTAGATCGTACAAGCAATCATGTCGTGTTTCGTGTTGGATTCCAGTTGAAGTTGGAAGTGAGCCTGCGAGCGGGTTCGGAGCTGATTTCGGCGCTTCGCAGCGACTTGCTTTTCGATCGCAAATGAGTTCGGCGATCTTTTATGTTGCTCCGTCGGAGCAGCAGTACTCGACTACAGCTTTCATACCCGGTGCTGAACTTACAACCTCGGTCACCAAGGCGCCAGCCACCACTTCGCCTGGCTCGTCCGCAGTGAGTGAGCCCGAGCGTTCTCTCTTTCTTCCTCCTCCCACTTCGACCAGCACCCTCTCAGCATCGCGGACATGCGGTTGCCATTGGACTTTAACGTCCTCGATGCAACCACTACCACCCTCACGCTGCAGAGGATCGCTACAGCCGCTCAGCTCGCGGCCAGTTTCAACCTCACTAATCGCGTTTGGTCGGCGACCGAGGCCACGACGTCGGATCTCACGGAGCTGGACCTGTCCAACAGTAGCAATACGGCCAGCTGGCTGTACGACAACTGGCAGCTCGAGTCGCGCTTGAGTTCCTCCTCGTTCAGCAACCTCGCGCTCACGCCAGATCCCTTTGACGCCGGTTCTGTGGGTTGTCGTTGATGAGAGGTCAAGGGGGAGCAGCAGCTGACTCCTCGTACTTCGACAACACTACAGGACCAGCTCGCCCTCTCTGTCAACTACCCCAAGGGTCTGAAAGGCGGTTCGTTGTTGTCCTCTCGACCGCGCCCGCGAAGGGCAGCCGCGCTTCGAAGCGGAGGAGCTAACTGTGCGCTTCGATTCATGTAGGGAGTCAGTTTTGGCCGCTACCTTGGGGCAACGTGAGCTCGAATGGAACCCTTAGCTCGGGAGCTGCACCGAGAACAGCGGTCTTGACCTACCAGGTGAGGGAGCTCGGCGCTCGGAGGACCGGTCAAGGGAGCACGCTGACACTGCCTACTTTCACAGGTGGCTTTTGCTGAGGATTGGGACTTTGTCAAGGGTGGGAAACTGCCGGGGCTTTATGGTGGCGCGGATACGGGGCAGTGCACGGGAGGAGATCGCCAGCTTTCGTGCTTCTCGGCGCGGCTGATGTGGCGGACTGGAGGGGATGGAGAGGTGTATGCTTACTCGCCTCAGTATGCGGTGAGCTTTCACTGCTAGTCTCATGCTGCTCAACATCGCTGACCTCGTTTCTCTTCCTCTTTGTCCCGTTTCCCGGTCCTCCCCCCCCTCCCCTCCCTCTCCCGCCTTCGTGCTTCCCTCCGTGTCTCAACCCTTCTCCCTCACCTCTGCAACTCACCAAAATCAATCGCACCGCCGACCTCGCAGGGTTTGTGTAATCAGAAGGATGTGATCTGCGGCGACAACGTCTACGGCATCTCACTCTCTCGGGGCGCCTTCACCTTCCAGAAGGGAGCGTGAGTGACTACCTTGCTTCTAATGTCCTTCCCGACCCTTTCGCTGATCTTCTGCTTCCCGTATCCGCCTCTGTCCCCCCTCCCTCGTACACCCCTTCCGCCCACCTTTTCGCTCTTCCACTGACAGCTGGACGACCGTCACCGAGCTCGTCTCGCTCAACACACCACCGCTCGCCAACGGTCTTCTTAACATCTACATCAACAACACTCTCGAGCTGGCCCAAACGGGCCTCGTCTGGAGGACGGACGAATCGGTCATCCTCTCCCGAGTGCTCTTCTCGACCTTCTTCGGCGGCAGCAGCAAGTCCTATTACCCACCGAAAGACGAGCAGGCGTTCTTCAGGGGTTTCACTGTGAGTTTCGTGCCCTCTTCTGCGTCTCGGCGCTCGACTGGCTCGATGCTCAACGCCGAAACTGACGATCCGCTCGGCGCAGGTCTACTCCTCTGATTCGCCGTCCAACACTACCGGACCCGCCGTCAACGCAACACTCTACACTCCACCGAGCACATCTTCCGCATCATCGTCATCTATCGCCCTCACCTGGCTTCTTCCCTTCATTATCGCCCTCCTCCTTCATTCGTTCTTCGCATCGTGGTAGTAATTTGCAGTCTCTCGCTTGTTGTAGATAGAAGGTTAGATCAACGTTTTGCGTTATTACGTTATTGCGGGTTTTTGTAACGGACGATCATCGGCGTTGCAGTCAATTCAGTGAGGAGAGAGCGCCGAGATCTCAGGGGTCTCGGCGATTGAAGCCAGCAGAGGCTTGAGAGTAGCGCATAGACACTGTCAGACTCGCTATCAGCTGTACCAGTTCGCCTTGATGAGTTCCCCACTTCACTTCGACTCTGATGCGGTCACTTCTCACGCTTGGCCCAACTCGACTCTCTCCCTTCGTCCGCCATGTCGTCTCCCGAAACCGTCCCGCCCACCAGTGAGGCCGATGCCCACACTCGACACCTACAGCGCCATGTAGCCCGTCAGCAGATCGCTACGCCGCTCTCCCTCCTCATCTTCATCGTCTCCGCAACCCTCGCTCAGACGGTCGCCCATCCGTCAATGAAGGAGATTAGTGACGAGTATTTGACAGTGCTTACTCCTACGAGCACTACCATTGGCGGGTATTGGTGTCTCTTGGGGATCCTCCTAGTCGGGCAGTGAGTCTGGTCGTCGAGCTGAGATGTGGGTCGCAAGCTGACGCCCCACTTTGCAGCTGTGTCATGCTCGCTGTACCCGGCAAGTCGATCGCACTCCTCGTCAATGGAGTAGGACTTCGTCTCGCCGCCGTCAACGTGCTCGTGAGTAGCCCCATTCGATCAAGTCGACCGCTCTCTGACCATCGCCCCCGAGCAGATGGCCGCTTGGACTCTGTGCTTCGTCTTCGGTCCCAAGGGTCAGGCGTGGTTCATCGCTGCAGAGATCATCCTGCTCCTCGTCTTTGTCATTGCTCTGTCGATGTGGGCCACGCTCTTCTACCACCCGGCGACCCACCGAAAGCCGATCGAGTTCGCTTTCGCTCACGTCCCCATTCGGTGAGTTACAGAGGCTGGCTGTATGAGGCGAAGATAATCACTTACCTTTTCAACCCCCAGCATGCTCGTAGTCGTGCTTCTGCAAGTCGATATCTGGCAAGGCGGACTTCTCGCTCTCGGGTGAGTTCTTCGTTCCTCTCTATTCCGTCTCAGGCTGACCTCACTTCCTCCACAGCTACTACCGCCACCCCTCGGGCGACAAGCCACACTGGGAAGCAAAGCACTCGCTGCACTCGTGGATCATATTCGGAGTTGTCCTCGGCGTCGCCCTCCTCCAAGCCGTCCAAGTCTTCTACCAGCGGGACGTGGTCTGGGCCGCTTGCTCCATCCTCCTCTACGTCGCTCTCTGCCTCAACTCGGAGGGCAAGAGTCCTCCCGTCTTCATTGCCCTTGTCCTCTCGGCCTGCCTCATCTTTGTGTCGCTCGTTTCGTCGATCGGTGAGTGCAGGCGTTCACGTCCGAGCAAGAAAAATGAATTGACCACGCTTCCCTCTCTTCTCCTACAGGATGGGGTCTCATCAAGTCGGACAGGGAGGGAGCGATTCGTCTCGTCGACGGAGAGGACGAGGATCACGTTGTCGCCGAGGAGGAAGTTTGAGCTTAAGAATGCTACGAGGGAGAATATACGACATAAGATATGGTAATAGTGTTGACAGTAGTGAGATGGAAACGCTTCTTCTTCGAACGCCATACTCTTGGCGGAGGGAGAGCCTCGGCGAAGGTGTGCGAGCTTCAAGCTCTCTCAGTTCTCTCGCCTGTGCTCGAGATCCTTCGCCAATCAGCTCCTGACAGCATGCGTCTCCGTGGTCGTTACTTCTGCTTTCACTTCATCTCTTCATCTACTCAAAAGCCCTCCCTTAACCACGCTTGACGAACAGAGCGCCGAAACCCGACAGCAACGCCCTGGCCTGATCCTGCGCACCCCTTCCCCTCGCACTAGTAACGCAGAAGATGTTCATGCCGAAGGTCTTGGGGTACTGGTCGAGGTTGATCTCGATCTGAGGGAAGAGACCCATCGCCTCGGGGGGAAGTCCGAAGGAGACGACGCCGCTGGTCGACGAAGGGGATTGACGAGGGTGAGAGGCTGGAGGGAGGGGGATGCCGCTGAACGTCTTGAGCCTGGGGAGGACAAAGTCGACCAGAGTCTCGAGGAACGAGTACATCGACTCGCCCCTCAGCTCGACCTTGACTCCCGTCGGCGCTCCCGCGCGGACTTTGAACGACGCCGACTTCTTGGCCGACCTAGTGATGACCAATCCTTTGCCCGAACCGGGGCCGTAAGGACCTGGGTGACGGCTCTGAGGGACTTCGCCGGTGATGGCTTGGTAGGCCATGAGGAGGGGGAGGAGGTTGCTCTTTGCCGAGAGCGCCGAGGTGGTCATCGTTTCCACTACGATTGACTCGAGTACTGGGAGGGATTCGGCCGAGGTGTAGGAAGGGTTGGGAACGAGGTAGCGGTTTCCTTTTGGGCGAGGAGGGGGACGGTTGAGGGCGTAAGGGTTCTCGGGGGACCACATGGGCGAGCGAGAGGAAGGATTTGGCAGCGCATCGGCGTTGGTGTGGGTCGCGTGCGAGTAGAGCGAGTAGAGCAGGTCGTGCGAGAGGGTTTGGGTGTAGTGATCCCGCAAGCGACTCCGCGACGTTGGCCCGGGCGTAATTGTCCTGTAGGAGAGCGGGTATGAGTTCAATATGTAATCAAAACGACGCTGCTCCCCTGCAGCGTCTGCGCGAGTGCAGGAGTAGCGACGTACCGGTGGAAATCGGCGGGTGAAGAAGAAGCTGAAGAGCTTGAGATGGGGCGAGAGAGAAGAGTGGGAACAGTCCTAGCAGCTGCTGGCCGTGTAGCTGCTACTCGTGCGAGAGATCCGACGCGCTTCATAGTGACAAGGTGAATGTGGGAGGAAAGAGAGCGCCGCGTTTCGACTTGGTCGACGAAAAGGACGCGGTTTCGAAAGTACAAATTGCACGAGTTGTTCTACTAGTGTTGTACAGGCTCAGTAGCCGCCTGAAACAGCTCCAGGGCTTTCCGCCTTCAAGCCTGGCTGGATATGGGGGGCCAAAGGACCTGGAAAGCGAGCGAAGCAGCGGCTGGCGAGTCGTGTGAGACTGCAGAGGTGCAGAGGTGCTGCTCAGAAGCACAGAGCTGTCACAGAACGAGATCAAAACGAGCTCGACTGAGAACACTGGCTCAGAGCCAGGGGCAGTACCCTGCGGGAAGTGGGAAGGCCAGCGCCGAGCCGCCCGAGCTCAAGTCCGAGAGGCTCTCTTTGCTACCTGAGAACTCGCTTTTAGCCGGGTTCATTAGCTGGGCCTTGGAAAATGGTTATGTTGAAGTCATCTGATAGCGGGAGATGATATTAGGACGCCAACTGGCCATAACACGCTCGAGCCGAGCCGCTTTCCTCGGTCATGTCAATCGCTTCACCCTGGGTGGACATCAGCCTCTTCGCGATCGCTCAATTGGGTGAAACTGGGCAATGAACATGGGGTCAGAACGAGCTACGCTGAGCCTGAGAGGCCGTAGAACGAGCAAGAAAGGCGAGCATCTTTCCAGCTCCCTCCTGCGGAGCGGGATGACGCCGAGCTCGAGCTG
>MWVB01000118.1:24452-47842 GCA_003054985.1 Leucosporidium scottii
TGGGAGGCAGTGTTATGAGGTTGCTCCAACTCACCAATGCCAACTCGGCCACTCCAGCAGTGCCCGATCCCAAGACGCGAGCAGCTCCAGAATCCTTGCCTCCTGCGGGTGGTGGTGACATGACGAGAGGCGGAGAAAGTTGAGGCAGAAGGGAGAAGGCGAGCTGGCAAGTCGCGCCTTCAAAAAAGACGCTGGCCAGTGCCGGGCGCAGCCGTATCTCATCCGACCCATCATACTATCCTGTACGATGCTAAAGTACGATCTGGGTAGCTAGAAGGTAATTTGGTACAGCGGAAGTCCTCCATCGCCGAGTCGCCGAATTTTCCTTTCTCCTTGGAAAAGCCTTAGAGCTCGCAAAGAGCTTTGAGGGGCTGCAGAAGCATGCAGAGGCGTGCAAAATATACTTGCAGAATGATGCCGAGACCGATATGCCCCTCAGACGGCCCTCTGTCGACTCTCGCAGGTCTCGGCGCACGCTAACTCTCAATCGCGAGTCAAGGGATGGAGTAGTAAATCTCCGACTTGCATCCAGCATACTTTAAGCTGCTAGCTTCTCCATTGCCCCCGAGCCATTGGCCTCGCCAACCAATTTCTCCTTCGCCGGCTCGGCGCCGAGCTCGACCTTGGCTACGCCCTTGTTGAGGCTCTCCAGGAGCATGCAGGCCTGGCAGAGGGGTTGTGAGGATAGTGAGTTACAGCGTGTGCATTTTTCTGTGGGTCGCAGGGCGGTCAGCAAAGATCAAGCGAGCAAAGCGAGGGACGTACGCTGGGCATTCCGTGGTGCGCGAGTGTAGCCCTTCTTCTCGTTTGTAGAGCCGGGATCGCCTCCTGCTCGGCGTCCGAGAAGCTTGATGGAGGAGGCCATCGCCTCGCCAGAGTAGATCTGGGCGCCGGGATGAGAAGGTCAGCGAGCGAAGCGAGGCAAGCAGCGAGATCAGACGCACAATATCGACGATAGCACTAGAGCGGATGCTCTCAAGATCCTTGACGAGTGCGCGTGCGTGACCTCGGTAAGCAGTGGGGCTGTAGATGCACTCGGTCGAGTGATAGTCGAGCTTCTGCTCGCAACGGGAGGGGCTTCAGCTCGATGCAGGTTGAAACGAGGGAGAAGAGACCACAAACGCACCTTGAAGTAGGCATACATAACAATCTCCTTCTCGTAGGTGTACTTGAACGGCTTGCTCCGCTTGATGGTGCGCGGAAGGAGGCCCTCGAGAGTCTTCGTATCCTCGGGGTCGTCCAGCTCTGGTGGCCGATCGCCACCGGTGGTGATGGCAGTGCAGCGCTCGAGACGAGCGATATCACCTCGTAGTACTGTGAGATCGACAGAGGGTCAGCTCGATCGAAGGGAGAGCAAACTTCGGCGATCACTTGGAAGACGAACCGTTCATCAGAACCGTCTCGGCTACGTCGTCTGCGTTGTGACCAGTGACAACGTGGTCCACTGTGAGAAGATGAGCACCTCGGTCGAGCGCCTGCCGCCTGAAGACTCCGCAATAGGTGCCTACGTAGCGAAAGGGAGAGTTAGCACATGCTCGTACCGGGGCTCGCCAGCTCAGCGAAGCGACGAGACTCGCAATTGCCCTTCTTTCCAATCTCTCCTACGACTCGGTCCATAGTCCAGCCTCCATACAGCTCGTGATACGACAGGATCTTGAGCGGCAGATCGTACTGAACGGCGTTGCGCTTGACGGTCTGAGAACGGTTCTGAGGTCAGCTCGGGCCTCGGATCTTTGTAGAAGATATAGACGCACGTCTAGTGAAGCATCTCGGTACCCGCTAATGCCCTCGTCGATGGACAGCAAGCACAAGTCGAGGCCATAGTCGTAGCGGTCATTCAGCAAGGTCATGATGTGAGCCAGGACAGTCGAGTCTGTACGATGCAAGTTGACAATGATCAGAGATCAGCTCGCGACCTCGTAAAAGCTGCTGCAAAACGGCTGCTCTTCGCCGCGAAGGTCTGAAGCGAATGCACGAGGCGAACGGCCGAGCAGGGCTATTCGACAAGCTGTAGAAGCAGTGGTTGCTTCCACCACGCTCATGAGACGCCCTCTGATCCTCGCATCGCCCGTAAGAGCCCACAGGTCTCCCCTGCCACTCCTCATCAAAAGCGAGAGCTCGACGCACCTTTGCCTCCGCTGGCGCCGATGGCCACCTTTTCGCCCCTCCTGAACAGCTCCTTGCGCTTCCCTTTGCCATCCGCGCTGCTCCCTTCCGCCTGGCCAAAGCCCATGATGGTGTTGTGGATTTCCGTCTCAAAGACGTCGAAGAAGCACTGCTTGCAGACGGGCTGTAGGGTCTTGGGACGCCGAAGGATTGCTCGTGCTGGGTTGTCGGCTGGACAAAGTGCGCATGGAGCCATTGCGCGTGCGAGAAGCGAGGTGAGGGTGCGGAGTCGAAGAAGCGCACGGGAGCGCCGCCAGCAGCTGAACTCGAGACCCCTTTTGGCTCAAGATCAGCGAGGGTGGCAGATTGAGTTTCAGCGCTCTTGTAAGCTGTCTGTAGATCCTCTGCAGCTCCTGTTTAGCCATCTACGCTGCGCTTTGCTCATTCTCGGCAGCGAGTGGGGAGGCTGAAGCCTGAGAGGCTCGGCGTTCCTTTGCTTTGCCCTTGCCCTCCGCCTATCTCTCCGCCTCGTTCTGCTCCAAAGATGTCGCTCAGAGTAGCAGCGGATCATGCCTCTCCCAAGCTGGTGGCTTCTGTAGGTCTTCACCCCGTCCTGCTGAAGAGTAACGATCGCGCCGACTGTTGATCCTTCTCTCCAAGCTTCCTCTTCGCTTCATCGCCATCACTCATACAGCGTTGTCAGCAAGTGAGTACAGCTTGACCTCTCTGCTTGCTACTACTGCTCACGCTGCCCTGCAGGTGCGTTTCTGCTCTGCTTAGCGGTCGGCATTGCCATTCATTTCGAACGACTCTGCAAGAACCAAGTGAGCCCCTCGATGAGGAATTGACAGTGGCGCTACTACTACAAGCTAAGTCTTCTCTAACACAGTACTGGACGTATCCCAACGAGTGGTTCCCTTCTGTCAGCGCGTGAGTAGCTTCTCGGAGCCCGCGACTCCGACTCGCTAGCTCTCGCTGATCTCGTATTGACCTACAGGACGATCGGCGACTGGTACCCCGAGCGCAACATTTTTCAAATTCTCATCGCCGTCACATCAGGTGCGCAATACTCGCTCTAGCTGAAGACCGAAGCCCAACCTGAAATCGCCGCTCGAAGGTCCTCGGTTCGCCCTCGTTGCTGCTTCCTACCTCCTCGCCAGGAGACCAGCAAGCTCGGTACCCGGTTTCGTCGCTATCTACGGTCTGCTGAGAACTCTGGCGTGCGGAGGATGGGTTTTTGTCACCAGCTCGGATGCCGCCGACGCTCACGATGTCGCCATGATCTCGTACGTGCGCCTTTTGCCTGCTCCGTACCGGACGATCTGACTTTCTTGTCTAACAGCTACATCGTGCTGAACATCCCTTGGATGGTCGGGACCACGGTGCTCACGGCTTCGGACTCACGGGCTCGGCGTTGGCGCAAGGTAATCGGCTCAGCCTTCTTCGCGGCCTTGGTCCCGCTCGTGTACTGGTACATCCAGCACAAAGTTCATCGTAGAGCTGGAGGTGAGTTTGATGTCCTGCCATGAGGACAGCTGCTTACCTCCCCCTTTGGCAGCCTACTCGGTCTATGCCCTCTTCGAGTGGAGCTTGATCCTGCTCGACGTCGCGTTCGATTCAGTCGCCGTGCTGGACCTCAAGCGGTTGGAACTCAGGGTGGTGGACCTGGGAGAGGGAGCTGCAACCTCAAAGTGGGCTGCTCGCCCGTATCCTCGCGCGCCTCAAAGCTGACCTTCGGCGCGCACTGGCAGGCCTCATCTCGCACCGCCGCTCGCTGGCACCGAGCAGCACAAGCCGTCCACAGTCGAGACCTCACTTTTCAAACTCATCGACTACACCTCGGAGACGCGAGCCTTTCTCTCCCAGACGTATCTTGGTGGGTCAACTCGCCGCCGACACCTCTAGCTTGAGCCGACCTTCGACTCTCGACAGCCTTCGTCTTCTGGACCAATCTTACAACCTTACCGCCCATGATCTTCTACTCGAGCGTTTGGAGCATGGGGTGAGCTCCCAATGCCCAGGGAAGCACCGCTGTCCAGCTGACCCTCCTCGCCGCTCACAGCCTCTCCGGGGAGGAAGTCCTCCTCTTCTCTTCGCTCTCGCCCGCCCTACTCTCCATCCGTCGGATACGAAGCTTCGTGCTAGAGCATCCCTTCCTCCTTCAGCTCACCATCTTCGGCGGTAACGCAGCCTACAAGATCGACGACGAAGGCGCCGTGCGGTTGCGAGTGGTTGCCTTCGCGGTTGGTGCAGGCTGTCTACATCATGCAGCACGTTGGTGGGAGGCGAAAGGTCAACCGGGAGAGTTGACGTCTCGAATTGGGTCAGTAGCTCACTCGGCTCCTCACTTTCACAGCTCGCTGACCTCGGCTTGCGCCCGCAGAACCTTCTCGCTCGGTCTGCTCCTCTCCGTCCTACTCAAGTTCGCCAACTTCAGCCTCAATCCCTTCTGGCCCATCATGAGCGATGCCCAGAGGCCTGACCTTCGCATGCGCACCGGCGGCCTGAACACCATCGGCCTCGTTCTCGGCGCTCTCGCGCTCTTCGACCTCGCCACTCGCCCGAGCCCTCGCCTTCTTCATCCAGTCGCAAAAGGCTCCTCCGGCAATCACAAGGCTTCGTCTTCCTCTTCCACCACCACTCCGCCGCCTAGCTCCACCGACAGCGAGCTCTCGGCCTTCTCCTTCTTCGCCGCCTCGACGGGGTTCGGCGCTCTCCTCTTCCTCATACACTTCCTCTTCACCGACTCGGGAACCATCATTGCCTGGTCCTGGGAGGGGTACCCCATCAGAGGACCGACCGCCATGCCTCACGGAGCCCTCACCCTCCTCGCCATGAGCCTCGGCGTTGCCCTCTCCCATCTTCGCTCCCTCGTCACGAGTCGAGAGTGGCTCATAGCTGGTTGTGCGGGTAGCTGGGTGCTGTATGCGACGAAGGGCTGGTCAGCGTTTGCAGGAGGAGCGATTCTCGGCACCTTCTCCCTCTCTCTTCTCCCCTCCTTCGTCGAAGCCATCATTCAGCACTCGCCAGGCCCCGCCTTCTTCCTCGCATTCCTCGTCTATAACATCCTCGTCTTATCCAGCGTATGGACCGTCGCCTACGCCTTTGTACCGGCTGGCGACTTGCTCCGGGAGCGAACCGACATCGTTCTCTTCCTCGCCGTCGGACTCGTCTCGCTTGCTTTCGCCAATCTCAAGCGTCCACGCACCTCTGTCACCCCTCTCACTACACCAGTAGGCATGATTCGACGCCTTCGTATCACTCTCGTCGCCTTCCTCGTCCTCAGCACCGTCGTCGTCTATCATCGCCGACGCCTTGAAATGCCCTCACCATATCATCCTGAGGCGCGCCTCGTTACCGCATCCATCTGGACGGTGCACTTTGCTTTGGATGGTCGGTGAGTTTTCCGCTCTGTCCGACCCCCTCAGCAGATGCAGAGCTGACGTTCTCCATCCTGTTCATCTCGGCGTTCGGCAGAATGTGGGAGAGTCAACGTCGAATGGCCGACATCATCCGCGAGGCAGAGATTGATATCATCGGTAAGATTACACACATCTCTTCGACCTTTTCTGACCTCTCTGCTGCCCACAGGACTGCTCGAAAGCGACGTGCAGCGAATCGTCGGCGGCAACCGAGACATGTGAGCTTCTTTCTCGCTCTCGTCTCCGTAAAGACAGCCGCTGATGAGCCTCAACTACAGTACGCAGTACACTGCTTCAACTCTCAACATGTACGCCGACATCGGGCCCTCTGTAAGTTTCCGACAGCTCGTCTTCTCGTCTCGGCGGCGGAGCATCGGTGGAGAAGCGAAGCTGACCTCGTTGTCCTACAGCCATCAGGGAACACCTGGGGAGCTGCTCTACTCTCAAAATTCCCCATCCTCAACTCGACCCATCACCTCCTTCCTTCACCACACGGGGAGCTAGCGCCTGCGATTCATGCGACGCTCGACGTCTATGGCACCCTCGTCGACGTCGTTGTTGCTCACAACGGTCAAGAGGAGGATCCGATTGATCGAGAACTGCAGTCGGTCGAGCTGGCGAGGTTGATGCGAGAGGCCTACCCTCGACCCGTCATTTTCCTCGGTGAGCTTGCGCCGAGCTAAGCGAGGCAGTGAATCTTGGCTAATCTTTCTCGCCTCCGCACAGGCTACGTTGTCACCAAACCCCATGCTCAACGCCCTGCGCCGTACGAGATCCTGGTGCAAGACGGTCTCATGCTCGACGTTGATGTGAGCCTCTTGTTGGAGGACAAGGTCGACGCTGACGAGTTTCATTTTGCAGCCCGCTGATGAAGAGAGGTGGTGCGAGTACATTCTGTTCCGAGGGCTCAACAGGGTCGCCTATGCTCGTCTGAACCGCGGTAGGTCTACCTTCGCGTTGCTCGGCGTGGAGCTCTCGCTCACTCGCTCCCTCCCCACAGGCTCCAATCCGTCCATCACCGACACCGAACTCCAAGTCGCCAAGTTCACTGTTCCGACCGAACCTCTCAAGCTATGGACCAATGCCTTCGACAAGCCTTTCGTCGTCGACCTCTCTCAATTCAACCGAGTCGAGGAGAGCCTCGTCCCTACGCCCCATCGCTTCGACTCCAAGTTCAACGGCTATGGCTTCAGGGGACACTACTTCCAGGTGCTCCGTACCAAGGATGGGACACCTGGGCCGCTCTACTACATGTCGGAGGAGGACAAGGCGGAAAGAGTTGATGCGATGGCGCAGGTCAACGAGTGCACTCAGCAGTGAGCTTGAGGACGGTGGTGGCTCGAAGTAGCTTTGCGTAAGTAAGCGTTGTTCGTATTGCATGAGAGAGTAAGGTATCAACTGCGACCGAGAGAGGGGTATCTTTGAGAACGACTCGGTGCTCAGGCGGACCATCCTCCGTCAACCGGGATGACAGCGCCCTGCAAGAGGAAAAACGGGTCAGCCAAGATGTCTGCATGATGAGCACCACAACTCACAGTGATGTAGCTCGAGTTAGGACCGAGCAGGAAAGCGACGACCTTGGCGACCTCCATCGGATGGCCCATGCGGCGCATGGGTACAGGCTCAAGAAGCTCGTCGTTGCTAGCCTCGTTCTTCTCCCATAGCTGATGAAGGAGAGGGGTGTCGATAGCGCCTGGTGATGCAAGTGAACGATCAGCTGAGCTTCGCCGAAGAACCGGGCGAAGAGGCGAAGGAGCTCACCAGGAGCGACGACGTTCACACGGACATGCTGGCGAGCGTACTCCTTCGCCATCGCTTTGGAGAAGCCGAGAACGGCATGTTTTGATGCACACTGCGATCAGGAAAAGGTCAGCCTTCGAGCCTCGGTCGTGGAGCGAGGGGCAGCGTACGTAAGCGGAGCTGCCCGCGAGTCCGGTGAGGCTGGCGATGCTTCCAATGTTGCTGGTGGTGATGGTGTCAGCTCGGCTACTGCGCCTCGAGCCTCTCTGGAACTCACACGATCGAGTAGCCGGCGTGAGGAGGGTCGTTCTGGTTGTTCGGCGAGAGGACTCCCTGGAGGAACCATTGACAGAACGAGTAGCTTCCCTTGACGTTGACGTCCATGGTCGTGGTGAAGAGGTCCATCGGCGTCTCGTGCTGCAGCGGAGCGGGAAGGTTGACGCCGGCGCCTG
The DNA here is from genome assembly GCA_003054985.1 of Leucosporidium scottii. Classification (NCBI taxonomy): domain Eukaryota; kingdom Fungi; phylum Basidiomycota; class Microbotryomycetes; order Leucosporidiales; family Leucosporidiaceae; genus Leucosporidium; species Leucosporidium scottii. The sequence continues at coordinate 32,173 of MWVB01000118.1, forward strand.
CAAGACCGAACAGTCAGCGCCGTCTGAGGGCGAAAAGGAGCAGCACATGCTCTACACACAGTTCACCAGGCCATCAAGACGCTTGTACGACTTGAGGAACGTCCTCAGCAGCTTCCCTGCTGCCTCGTGATCTGTGGAGAGACGGTCAGCGAGCTCGCCTGAGTGCAGAAGACAACAGGCTCACTCGTCACATCCAACACAGCAAATACTACGTCGGTCTTGGAAGCATCGCGGATCTCCTGGCACACCTCACGCCCACCCTCTTGATCCTGATCCGTCAACGCGAGACGACAGCCCAGGGAGGCGAGATGAAGAGCAACAGCGCGTCCAATTCCACTCGCGGCGCCGCTGGAAGGGGCAGTAGTGTGAGCTCATCGTCCTCGTGCTTCAGCAGCTGCTCAGACTCACGTCACGACGATAGCGCGACCGGCGAGCGGACGCAGAGGGTCGTTAGAAGCAGGCTCGGGCACCTTCTCCGACTCTTCGGGTGTTCCAGAGTTGCTGAAGAAGTTCATGATCGAGTTCGGGCCGCGTGAGTCGAGAGCCAAGCGGCGAGGGAAGTCGTGGACGGAGGAAGAGGCGCGGCGGCTTTCAAGCTCGGGAACCTTGACCGTTGCGCACGACGAGATCGCCCCGAAGGCTGTTGGAAGAGCTAAGCGTGGGTTCTCCAGCACGAGCTTTTTCCAAATCTTGAGTCCGCCAGAGTATTGCCTGATAGCTTGCCAGCGCCGAGGGTTCGCCGAGAAGTGCCTCCCGGCCGCCGAGCACTGATCACTGATTATGTACACAACAAAGAGAAGCTACTTAAAGAAGCTAGAAGTATCAGCCCTTCTTCGAGAACGGAAGCCACGACGAGCGCTTCTTCTTCGGCGGGTGAGTCGCGATGTCGGGGGGCTGCTGAGGGGGGCCGGGAGAGGGAGCGGTAGAGTCGACGAGGACGGAGGCGGCGCGCTCGTGCGTCTGGGTACCTCCGATGGTGGTGGACGTCGCTTCTTTGCCGTGACGAGGCGCGTCCTGAGGGGCGGCGCGAGGCTTGGAAGGCGAGACGGCTTCGGTCGGGCTTTCGGCGAAGGCGCGATCGCTGATGTGATGCTTCGAGGTGGTGGTTGCAGGCTGGAAAGGAGGCCAAACGTCAGTGCTCGCCTCTTGCGAGACTGGAACGCGAGGAAAGGGGGAGACAGCTCGAAGATAGTAAGGCTCACCTTGGCGACGGGGGCGTTTTTGTGAGCGGCGGCACCAGTCTTGACTTTGAGATCGCGAGCCGCTCCCGAGGTGACTCCAGGCGTCTCGGTGTACCCAGGCTGTAGCAACAAGTCGAGGTGAGCGACGTGCGGCCGCTTCTCGGCGAAGGCCAGCTCGCGGCTCACCTTCGTCTCGCCCGCTTCCTTCTTCCCCGATCCATGAACCACGACAGCTTCTCCTTCGTCCTCCTCACTACTTCCGTTCAATTCGTCGTCGCTCGAAGATCCTCCGTCGTGATGAGTAACGGCGGCGACTTCGGCGGGAGGAAGACCGGCGCGCTGAACGGCTGTAGGTCCAGTCCCTTGACGCTGCTCAAGAGCTATGGCTCCCGCACTCGCCGAACCTTTGGTGTACTGCCAGTGCACAAGAGAGGGGGGTCAGAGTTGTTCGCCGAGAGCGAGCGCTCGATCGAGCCTCGGCGCTCGACTCACCTTCTCAATCTCAATATACCAGCTGTGAAGCTCCTCCCAGCTGCGCGCCGAGTAGGTCCTACTGAGTTCTTTGTGCTGCTTCTTGATCGTACCGCGGACCTTGCCGGTCGAAGAGCTCTGCCTGCCCTCGATGACGAACTTGTACTTGCCTCCCTTGCTGCCGCTCGCGGGAGGCATGGGACCGAGAGTGCAGCTCGGAAGCAAGAGCGAGAGGTAGGGCTTGTTGAGAGGGGTGTCGCTGGAGGGGTACTCGTGGAGGAAGCCGGCGGGAGAGAGGACGAAGAAGGCTGTTGAATGAGGGTCAGCTCGGCGCCGAGCGAGTGGAAGAGAAACCACTCACCCTCCTTGTAGTTCTTGACGTAGCGCTTCTTCCTCTGCAAGAGGCCACTCTTGATCGGTCGGGTCGAGGCATGCTCGCGGTGCGGGAACTCGATGTTGTCCAAGTCGCGAGTCGGAGTATCGGCGGGGATGAGAAGGTTGAGGCGCTGGAAGTGAGCCCACTCGGCCTGTGGGAGAAGAGGTCAGGAGAAGAGGTCAGTCGTTGAGTCGTCTTTGACACCGCGCGAAGGAGGAAGGAGAGCACTCACGTCGAGCTGAACGGCGTTGACGCGAGTAGCGAGCGCCGCCGAGCGAGTCTGAATGCTGGTAAGGAGCTTGGCACTGTTGTAGGAGAGACGAGTGGACAGTCAGCTTCTTTCATAGAGTATGGACCTCTCCTTCTGCATCCCTAACTCACTGCTCAGTCTCCCAAGTTGTCCAGCAAAAGCGAATCGACTCGAGCAGCTCGGCTTCGAACGTCTTCGTCTTGTCCTGCCAAAGGAGGGTCGTCTTCAACGCATCGTTCTCCTTTGCGACCTGCTTGCGCAGCTGCGAGCGAGCGGTGTAGTGGACGACGAGAGGGTCCTCTTGCGCCGGGAGGGAGAGCGGCGTCGACTCCTGGTGGGCGATGGCGGTCGAGAGGTGGGTGAGGGTTTGTACGGAGGCCTCGCGCTCCTTGACGACATCGTCGACCAATGAGTTGACGGCCTTGTCGAGCTCGGTAATGTGAGATTTGACGGCAAGCCTCTGCAATCCAACGCCGAGCGAAAGAACGGGCGCCGAACGTCAGCTTTCGTCGTTTCGGTTTCGCCTCGTCCGTAGGGCGAGGACCTAGAGTACTCACCAAGTTCTTGAGAAGCGAAACGACACTGTCCTGCACCGTCTTTGCCAACGCCTGATGCTCCTCCCCGCTCAATCGCGTCTGCTCCCTGATTTGGACGAGCAAGTCGGCCCAGCCTCCCGTTTGGCCAGGCGGTACGGGGGTGGGAAGGAAGAGCGAAGACTCGGGGAACGGCGACTGAATGACCTCGCTCGACGACAGGGCGAGGAGCGACTTGCCGTGCTGATGGTGCGAAGCGGCCAGTTGTTCAAAGAACGCTGTGAGGCTCTTGGTAATGCGTCGGAGTTCATTGAGGCGGTGGACGAGTGAATCCGACGGTCGTGAGCCCTCTTGTGGTGCAGGATCGGTCGGAGCTGTTCCAAGTGACGCGTTTCTCGCGCGAAGGTCAGCTGCTGCAAGAGGGAGGAGCCGCTGTAGAGACTTACGAGGCCTAGCAGTCGCGCTAGAGGTGATTGCAAGAGGTGGTGCTCGCTTGGACGAGCTGCGCTGCAGAGCGCTGGCCATGATTGGTTGTGGCGAGAGGGAGAGAAGCGCGGCGGTAGGAGCGCGATTGTTTGACGTCGTTCGCTGGGCACGGACCGACTTTCTGCACGCGAGTCAATTCCACTGCTCCGAAACGCTCCTGTAAGTGCTCCACTGCTCCACTGAGTATTGTAGACTGCTCAGACCGCTTTCCGAAGTCGAACTCGGCGATGTTTGTGGCGCCGAGCTGCTTGCAACAATCCAAACGCTCCATGTGGGGCATCGATGCTATGCAGACTGTTAAGTCAACTCAAACCTACACAAGAGTATGACCTTGCTGTGCAGACCATAATTTTTCCATCCAGCGGAGCACTGGACGAGCATCGCCGAGCTGGCACAAGCCGCCTCACGGTGTCCCAGCCCCCCCTCTTTAATCTGCAAGTGCATAGCTTGATTGTGATGTATTTTGGTGTGCACCTCCCCTGCAAGATGCACCTTGACTCATCTGCTCACGGTTGGCTCGAAGCCTCTTGCATCTCCACTCCATCCGTGTCGGGCCTCTTGACCTGCAGATTTGAGTGAGCTGTAGCTGAGTGGCTATTGATCTTGTTGATTGTTTCAGAAAGCATCTCAACAGTAGCCTGTATGAAGAGCTGAGCCAGTCTGCCTCTCCGGCGTCTCCAACTCTTGAGTTTCGGCTTTCTTCTTGCTCTCAAGGCAAGCTGCAGACCCTCTTTCTCCTCCCTACACCTCCCCCCTCAAGCAAATCAAGGGCTTTCCACCTCACCACTAAACACTACAACAAGCCCCTCCTCCTCCTCCTCTCTTCCCTCTCCCTCTTCTTCAACTCCCTCTCAAACCCCCACCTCTCCCTCTCCCTCTCCTCCTCCTCATCCCTCCTCCTCATTCTGACCCTCTCCTCCCTCAAAGTCCTTCCCAATGCTCCTCCACCCTCCTCCTTGACATACTCCCATCCCACAACCTCCAACCCACCCGGCCAGACACTCTCCGCCGAGCCAGGCTCACACCCAACAAAAGGGTGGGCACCGCGGACGTCTTGCATCTCATACAAAGGGGAGAGGAGGAATGCCCAGCGGTCTACCTCTGCAGCTGGGAAGGCAGGAGTGGGAGAACGGGGAGTGGGAGGGAAGGAGGGGTGAGGGCTCCTAGATCGAGAGCGGGCTTTGCCTTTGCCTGCAGGGAAGGAGGGACAGAAGAAGGAGTCAACTACCGCATCTCTCCTCCGTTCCAAGCCTGAGTGTAGGACCTCACCTGTTGCTGGTGCTGGTGAGAGTGTAGGCATCACCCTTGGCAGAGCGGAGGAGAGCCAGAGTGCGGGACCAGATCTGATGCGGTCATGAGCCGAGGGCCAGGCCGGAGGTTGGAGAGGTGGTCGGTCAACGAGGGCGTACAAAGGGGGTGGGGATGGTGCAAGTGGGCAGGGTAGTGCTGGGTGTTGCTGTGGAGGAAAGGGAGGACTGATCGTAGGTTGTGCAAGGAGCACTGGGGCAATGTTGGCTGAAATGCTATGCTCAGCGAAAGAGTTTGCTGGGTGGCTGGTGGTAGACTGGCAGGGTGTGGTGTCAGGATAGATGCTACGTGAAGCTGTAGGGAAAGTCTGCACCTTCTTGAAGCTCCCAAACGGGTGGAAAGGGCCCGTAGGATGAGTGGCACCAGCCTGCAAATCTTCTTCTTGCTTCCGTTTGAGGGTAGATGGTGGTGCTGCAGAGGCTGCAGGCATATTTTAGTACATGCTGGAAGCTTGTAAGCAGGTCAAACCTACTTGGCGGTGGCAACGTTGCCTGTGCAAGGGGCCACTGAGGCGGAGTGTAGGGAGCAGGTAGTGGTGTAGGGTGGCGTGCCATGGATGTAGTGAGGCCATACATCTTGGTGTAAAGGGGGAGAAGGAGACGTAGAGGTTGAAGAGTGGTGTGGGAGGAGGGAGAGCCAGAAAGAGGCTTGCGATTGGGAATTTTGCGACGGGTTTGAGCGTGGAGCATGTGTTGTATGGCGTTTTGTGAGGCTACATACAGGGGTTGAGCATCATAGAAGCTGTTTGTACTCCTCGGATGCCACACGTACCCTTACACCACTCACGTGACCCCTGTTGAAGGGAGACTGGAACTGATGGCTGTGAGCAACATTGTGCCAGTGCAGCAGGGTCTGTGGACTCTAGTATGATGTGCTCAGTTGTCCGAACACATTGACATCTCTCGCACAGCATTGCAAGCCCTTTGAGCAGGAAGACGTGCCGAACGGCACCTTGAAGTGCCAAAGTGTTGTGCAAGGCAGGACCGCAGTCTGAGCTGATCAAGTTCTTACCATTGCTGAGGCTGTCCTGGTTCCTGTTGGTGTCCTGTAGATCATCTTGTGGTGCTGTCGCTAGAGCCTGAAGGTTGCTCGGTGCTCGGCAGCGGCAGAGCCGCTTCTCCCATGCTGCCCGTGTACAATCTCCAGCTTTCAAGTAAAAGGATGGCTGTATACAGGTGGTCTACTGTGCCTCTGGCCCAGCAGCAGCAAGGGTACAAGCTGACAGACCACCAATGCGAAGGCGGTTCGGCGCTGCGTTACGAGCGGGGCGGACCAAGAGCTGAAGAGCACATGGAGGCCACACACAGTGCTCAGAGGCGGTGGAGAGATCAAGGTGCTCCTACCCCAATCCCCTGCAGCTGCTGTATCTCTGGTCCATAGCCTCTCCTTCGCGCTTCGCTGCTCTCCTCACGCGCTTCCAACAAGTACCGAGCAACCTCCCCGCATCTGAAATCCAACGGGACGATTCCCCAGCTACTGCAACACCCTTTTACTTTCGTATCCCGGCACTCCCTCCTCGCCGGCTTCTAGCTTGCTTGCAACCTCGGGACCGACCGCCTTTTGCTCGCGTTTAGTGGGCGGGGGCGGATCCCTTGAAGGGGTTCTTGGGGCTGTCGCGGTACTCGGGGGCTGTTGGTAGTTGTAGTGAGATAGAGCAAATATGGGGAGGGAGCGGAGAGAGCAAAGGCCGAGCGTTAGCCGAGCGGATCGCAAGACGACATAGAGAGGGCCGCAAACTGACAGGCGAGCATTCCCTTCTGGGCGACGGCGACACCGTAGAAGGTGATGAGTCCTCCGGCAAGGAAAGGCCACCTATTGTATAGCAGAGCAGGAGCGAGCGCGGAGAAGAGAGAAAGGGTCAGCTCAAAGGACGCCTTCTTTCGACGTGTGCTGGGGTGAGAGAGAGAGAGAGCAACCTACATGGGGCGGAGGAAAGGAGTGGGCCAGGCGCGGAATCCGAGGAACGACACTGTGGTGCAATACGGGGTCAGTTTGGTGAGCGCCGAGGTGGGCGAGCGACGAGGGTGATGGGGCGAGTCGGTGAGTCCCGGGAGAAAGGGCGTCGAGGAGGGGTGTTACTGACTAGTTAGAGGATCTGTAGGGTGGTAGACGAGATTAGCGAATGAGCTACAGTAAGAGCTAATCGAAGCGAACGGCGAGGACTGACCGAGTTGCGAGTGGGTGGGAGGAGAGCTGGCAACGGACTCGTGCGAGAATCGACTTGGGCGCTCAGCGAGCGAACGAGGGGGGGTTGGCTCCTGCCTCTTCGTCTCGCTTGCTTCAACTCGACTACAGCTCGCAACAGAATGGATTCATCTGCACCTCCCCCTCCGCCCAACCCTACTGGAGAAACTCCCAAGCCTGAAGCTACCCCCGCTACTGCTGGAACTGGAGCAGCTCCCAGCGACGACGTCAAAATGGAGGAAGCGGCTGTACCAGAGGAGGAGCCTTTGCCGGACGACATTCTCAACGCTTCTCCCGAGGACATTATGACCCGCGTCAGGCTCATCGACAACGACTTGAAGGTGAGCAGCACCTTTCGATGACCAGGGCCTCGTCACCCTCCCGTTTCCGCCGAGCTGGACGGTTTGAAGAGAGATTCAAGGGTTGAAGGCGTAGTGTTAAGCTACAGGGAAGCTGTCAGAGCTTTGGCCCACTCTCAGGCAGCTCCTACAGCGGTGGCGAGGTCGAGCTGACTGAAGCGGACGCGCTTGCGCGTAGAAAGCATGAGCAGCTTTACAGAGCTACAACTGATCACCTCGGACTGCTCCGCTACAGGTTATGCGCTCGGAGAGTATGCGTCTCAACCACGAGCGATCCAAGATGATGGAGCAGATCAAGGACAATACCGAGAAGATCAAGAACAACAAGCAGCTGCCTTATCTCGTTGGTAACGTCGTCGAGGTGAGTCCTAGCACTACAGGTCGACTCTTTGTTTCCACAGCTCACCCTGCCCGCCTCCGCTACAGATCCTCGACATCGACCCGGACGAGGATGAAGCCGCCGAGGGAGCCAACGTCGACCTCGACGCTCAACGCAAGGGCAAATGCGCCGTCATCAAGACTTCCACCCGTCAAACCATCTTCCTCCCTCTCGTTGGACTCGTCCCCGCCGAAACGCTCAAGCCTGGAGACCTCATCGGCGTCAACAAGGATTCCTACCTCGTCTTGGACACCCTGCCCGCCGAGTACGATTCGAGGGTCAAGGCGATGGAGGTGGATGAGAAGCCGACGGATAGTTACACGGATATCGGAGGGTTGGACAAGCAGATTGAGGAGTTGGTGGAGGCTATCGTGCTCCCGATGCAGCAGGCCGAGAAGTTCAAGTCGTTGGGTATCAAGGCGCCCAAGGGGGCTCTCATGTACGGTCCTCCGGGTGAGTGCAGCGTTCTTTTTGAGCTCTTGCTGTGCTGCTTGCTGACCCGCCTGGCTCGCTTTCGCAGGGACGGGAAAGACCCTCCTCGCTCGTGCTTGCGCCGCTCAAACCAACGCCTGCTACCTCAAGCTCGCCGGTCCTTCTCTCGTTCAGGTGTGTTCCTTCTTCTTCCTCATTCCCTTTCCCTCGCTTAACCCCGCTCCCCTCCACTCGCCCCACAGATGTTCATCGGAGACGGAGCCAAGCTCGTCCGCGACTGCTTTGCTCTGGCCAAGGAGAAGGCGCCCGCCATCGTCTTCATCGACGAGATTGACGCCATTGGAACCAAGCGTTTCGATTCGGACAAGAATGGTGATCGTGAGGTGCAGAGGACCATGCTCGAGTTGTTGAACCAGTTGGATGGATTTGGAAGTGATGAGAGGATCAAGGTGCGTTTGCTGCTGCTGCTGCCGAGTCGGGTGGTGGTGGTGGTGATTCATAGGCTGACTCTCGTTTCTGGATGTCCTCTAGGTTATCGCTGCTACCAATCGAATCGACATCCTCGATCCCGCTCTCCTTCGTTCTGGACGTCTCGACAGGAAAATCGAGTTCCCTCTACCAACAGAGGAGGCTCGTGCCAAGATTATGGAGTGAGTGCTTCAATGCTTCTACCCGAGTTTCGAGAGGGGATGCTGACTTGAGCTTTGCTTCTCTCGTCGCGCAGGATTCACTCGCGCAAGATGAAGGTCAGCCCCAAGGTCAACTACGAGGAACTGGCGAGGACGACGGACGAGTTCAATGGAGCTCAGTTGAAGGTGATTTTTTGAGTGCTCCGCTTGGAGCCTTTATTCTCGGTTCGAGAAGCTCGGCGCTGATCTCATCCTCTCTCTCCCCCGACAGGCCGTCTGCGTCGAGGCTGGTATGATCGCACTGAGGGAAGGCTCGGCTGTTATTGGTCACGAGCACTACATTTCGGGTATCTTGGAGGTTCAGGTGCGTTTCTTGAGGTCTTGAGAGCGATTCCTCGTCGTCGTCGCAGAGCTAACTTTCTCATTCCTTTCCTTACCTCTTGCGCGCATCATAGTCGAAGAAGAAGAACGATCAGGTGAGCTTTGACCGAACACGTCGCCGCATCCGTTTCACTGGACCGAAAGCTGACCTTTGCCCTTCTTCCCTTCTCGCTCCCGCCTCCCGTCTTTTCTCCCTTCTCCGAACCATAGTTCTACTTTGCTTGAATACGACTTTCTCGTTGCGCCCCTTTTCGTTTTCCCTGCAACATTGTCCATTTCTCGCTGTACGAATCTGGGCAGAGCAGCAGGAAGCCCGTCCCAGAGAGGGAGAAAGGAGTGAGACCTTATTTCGGCTCGCGAAAGGATAGCCCGAAAGGGTGGAAAGCTTGCTCTGTTGGACGCGACGCGAATGGTATGGTCAAAGTCTTGCAGTCATCTATGGTATTAGAGACGAGGATGGTATGCAATCTAGATGGGAGGCTGCTGTCAATTCCCTCTCGGTCGAGCTAATGCCGAAGTGGTAGAGTAGGGGGTTGTGCTCATCTGAAGGGGTACAGAAGGTCGCGGATGGGCTGGAGAAGAGGCGAAGTGAGCGTGATCAAGTGTAAGAGTGTATCGGCGTGCTGTAGGGCAGTACTCGACTCGACTCGGCTCTCTGAAAGCGAGATGTCTCAGCGCAATGTCTCGAGGAGGAGCAAGCGCGACCTCAAGGCCTCAAGCTCGCTTCTCTTCCCTCCTCTGCCTCGTCTGCTCGCGCGGCTCTGCTTCGTTCGACTGAATGGACCGAGGGCTGTACCCTTACATCCCTCCTCCGACTCAGACGACGAGTGGCACCTCTTCCCTTTCCCTCTCCCCTCCAGCTCCTCCAGCAGGACAAGGGCGGACGGTCAAGCGGAGTCGAACTTCACCCGACGATTCCACTGCAGGTTCATCTTCGACTAGGAGGAAGCAACAAGCAGGGATGGAGTCGCATCATCCTTACCTACAGCCTCAGGCTCACAGCAACAGCAACAGCAACAGCAACAGCAACAGCAGCTACCTCACTTCGCCGCCGCTCATCCCAGCTCCTTCCCCTTCGCTTCATTCCTCGGCTACGCTGCACCATTCGCCAACAGCTTCTTCTCCTGGATTACAAGTGAGTCCTGCTCTCTCATGGCTAGACAGCTACAGCCCGCCGCCTTGGGTCTCGAGACGAGACAGGCCGTCAACACAGGCACATCCTCTTTCCCCCCCATCCTCCGGCGATTCTCTCGCTCTTGTCGTTGCCTGATCTCGTCAAGTGTACTGCTCATCGAATTCGGAGACAAGCGAGGTTTCCGTAGACGACCCGTAGAAGAGCGCATCGCTGACGCTTCGTCGCTCCTCCTTTCGCACGGCTCTCGCCCTCGCTCGCTCGGTTGCTCATCCAAACAGCAACGACCGCTGGAGGGACTCTCACCCATGCATCATCTACACTCTCCAGCTTCGCCTTCCTCCCATTCCATGTCCTCCGCCATGTCCTTCTCAACGCCGGCCCTCTCCTCGGGCACCATGTCGACCTCCTCGTCGCAAGACGGCTTCCCTGGCTCCTCCAACCACTCCATGCTCAGCTCCTCACCCGTCATCGTCTACCCTTCTTCCCTGCAACACTCACCAGGAGGCCTCGGCGTAGCAGGTCTCGGCTTGGGAGGGCAGTACTTCCCAGTCGGCACCGCGCCGAGCATGGGCAAGCAGAACTCGGCCGCCGGGAGCAGTAGGGTGTACATCAGCCCGCCGCCTGCAGTCGCTCCTCAAGTGCCAGTGAGGGTGGATTACGCGGCGATTGAGAGGGAGAATGAGGCCAAGGGCAAGCGGAGGGAGCTTGAGCTCGGCCCTCCGCCGCGGTTGGCTAGCCCGAGCAGGGTGCTCGAGGAGCCGACGAGGAGGGGAGAGGATATTGGGATCGATCTCGGCGACTTTGATATGATGGATACGCTTGGTGAGTCTGGTGGGAATGCTGTCGGAGGAGGGAGGGGGGGTTCGCGCCGAAGCTGACACTGAGCCCGATCTTGCGCAGGGACTGGAACGTTCGGCAAGGTCATCCTCTCGCGGTTACGACCTTCACCTGGACGACCAGCGCAAACACAGCCTCACTACTTTGCTATGAAGGTGCTGGAGAAGGTCACCGTCGTTCGACTGCGCCAGGTCGAGCATCTCAACTCGGAGCGAGCGACCCTCGCCTACGTCTCGCACCCCTTCATCGTCAACCTGTAGGTTCCTGCTCGCCTTCTTCGGCTCTCGAGCTGGGAGGCTGACCTTGACTCTCTCCCCCACAGCTTCTGCACCTTCCAAGACGAACAGAACCTCTACCTCCTGCTCGAATACGTCCAGGGAGGCGAGCTCTTCTCCCACCTTCGTCGTGCCGGTCGCTTTTCCCCCGACGTCGCCCGCTTCTACGCCGCCAACTTGATCCTCGCCCTCGAGTACCTTCACTCTCAGGACATCATCTACCGCGACCTCAAGCCCGAGAACCTGCTCATCGACTCGAACGTGAGTTTGGGCGAGGGTCTTCGTGAGCTCTAGGTAGATGGAACGCTGACTCTATCTCCCATCTAACAGGGATACCTCAAGATCACCGACTTTGGCTTTGCCAAGCACGTCACGGATCGCACTTACACCCTCTGCGGAACGCCCGAGTACCTCGCGCCCGAAATTGTCAGTATCATGATCTAGAACACTAGCGAGAGAGCGGCCACTGACCTTCGACGCATTACCAGATCACCGCCACGGGCCACGGATCCGCCGCCGACTGGTGGGCGCTCGGCGTCCTCCTCTTCGAACTCCTCGCCGGCTTCCCTCCCTTCTTCGCCGACAACCCTCTCGAGATCTACGAGCGCATCCTTCAGACCAAGTTCGTATTCCCTGCGCATATCGATTTCGTCGCAAAGGACCTCATCAAGAGGCTTCTTACGGCCGATTTGTCGAAGCGGTTGGGCAATTTGAAGGGAGGCGCTTTGGATGTCAAGAACCACCGTTGGTTTGAGGGAGTGGACTGGGATGCCGTGTACCGCAAGGAGATTAGGGTGAGCCTCGAGCCTCCTTCCCCGCAGAGGAGCGCAAGCTGACCCTGCCGTCTCTCCCTTCTCACTCCACCTTCGACAGGCGCCCATCATCCCCGTCACTGTCAGTCCCGCCGATACCTCCAACTTTGAGCGATACCCCAACAGCCCTCTCGATACCCTTCCTGGCGTTCTACGGGCCCACCGAGCTCGTCAGTACGGCATGTCGCCCGACGCTCTCGAGCGTGGTCCCGACCCTTATGGCTACCTCTTCCCCGATTTCTGTGAGTGCTATCTTACTTCGCCGGTCCTGAAGGTCTGAGACTGACTCGTCCTTGTCTGCAGAATTCCCGGCCGACCTCTGACTCGCCTCGGCTCGCTCGGCGCTCCTTCATCCAAAACCCGCAAACTCGTCGTTCTCGCCCTCCGCTCGTCATTGATTCGTTGTTGTCCGTGACTCCCAAGACCCCCTCGCATCCTCGCTGCCTCTCTCCCTCTCAATCGCAACCCTCCCCTCGGGGCTCAACTCACCGCAAAAAGGCTCACTCTCGGACACTCTCTTTGATACCCTCCTTCTCTCTATCCCCCCTTTGATATGCCGTGCAAGCCGCTGGATCGTTCACTTGCCGAGCCGAGCTTCGGAGTCGAAAAAGCGAGCTCGGTCTTCGGATCTGAGAGATCAAACCGAGACGGAAGCGTCGGCGCGCCCTTGCAACCTTGCCTTCCTGCCGTCTCGTTCGTCAGCTCGTCCCAGCAGCCGCGACACCTACTACACAAGATGGCAGGTCGTATGAACGTTCCCGAGGCTCAGCAGATGCGCTTCGCCAAGGGTCCCATCGTCAAGAAGACGGTGCCCAAGGCGTTGCAGCCGACGACGCTGCTCGTCGACCATAACTTGCGCCTCGCGCTGCCTGGATGGGCGCCAAGTCTACTCGTGGCGTTCCGTCTCATCATCCTCGTCCGCTTCTTTGCTGGCATGTATGGCTCCATCTCCGACTGCGATGAAGGTGCGTTTTCCTTGAGGAGGAGCTGAGCGGAGCGGGAGATGGGCGCGATTGAGCGGCTGTAACGAGCAGGGGAAGGCTGATCATCGTGCTACACCACTAGTCTTCAATTATTGGGAGCCGCTGCACTACGTTTGGCGCGGTAAAGGCTTCCAGACATGGGAGTACTCGCCCGACTACGCCATTCGCTCCTACTTCTACCTCCTCGTCAACTCGTTCCCCGGTTTTGTAGCGCAGTACTTTCCCAACAAGGTACGTTCTCGCTGCTCTGCTGCCACGTATCGAGCTACGGCTGATATCGCCTCCACCTCCAACAGCGCGTCGCCTTCTTCGCTCTCCGCCTCACCCTCGGCACCATCTCCTCCTACGTCGAGGCCGTCCTGTACCGCGCCGCTGCCACCCACATCTCTCCTCATGTCGGCCGCTACCTCCTCTGGTCTTTCGTCTTCTCAGCCGCCTTCTACGGCGCCGCTTCGTCTTTCCTCCCTTCGACTTTCGCCATGTACGGCGTCATGCTCGGTACCGCCGCCAGTCTCGCCCCCGCCGATGGAGGCATGAAGCGTATTGTGCTGAGTGGTCTCGGATTCGCCATGGCTTCGGTCGTGGGATGGCCCTTCGCAGCCCTCCTCGCAGTCCCTACCGTGCTTGAGCAGCTCTTCATGAGGGGAACCAAGGAGAAGGTGGCCAAGGGGCAGCAGGCCGGATGGGCTGCCAACAGGGCTGGCAACCTCGCCATTGCTCTGGCGGTTGGAGCTAGTCTCTTGGTGAGTCAGTTCGCTCGTTCGGCGGTCGAGCTCTCGCTGATCCCCTTCTCTCGCAGATTCCCGTCATCTACGTCGACTCCAAGGCCTACCAGAAGTTGGCCATTGTCCCTCTCAACATCATCAAGTACAACATCTTCCCCCAGCCTGGAGGAGGCCCGACCTTGTACGGCACCGAGTCGCCCACTTTCTACCTTCGCAACGCTCTCCTCGGCTTCAACATCCTCCTCCCTCTCGCCTTCCTCTCCCTTCCCGCCATCTTCATCACCGCCATCGTCGACCCCAAGCGCTTTGGCGACCAGCGCGATCGCGTGCCCGGTCAGACTTCGCCCGCCCTCGCCCTCGCCATCCGCCTCGTCCCCATGCACCTTTGGTTCGCAGTCCTCTCGGCGCAGGCTCACAAGGAGGAGCGCTTTCTCTACCCCGCCTACGGCTACATCCTCCTCAACGCTGCCACCACCCTCTACTTTACTCGCTGCTGGCTCGAGCAGGCCTACCTCAAGGCCACCAAATCGCCCTACAGGGTGAGTTTGAGTCCCTCATCTCGATAGAACATGTTGCTGACGCGCTACTCATCTCACAGACCACCCAAACCTCCCTCTTCAGCAACTACACGCGCGCCATCATGGTCATCACCTGCCTCATCTCGTTCGGTCGCATCTCGGCGCTCTACAACTACTACCACGCTCCCATGGCCATCTACGCTCGCTTCCAGACGTACGAGCTTCCTCGTCTCGCGCTCAAGACTTTCCCCGCCCTCTACCCCACCGCCCGCGACATCGACGTCTCGCTTCCCTTCGCCAACTTCTCCCTCGCCCTCGACGAGGCACAACATGTTGTTGAGCTCGACCCCCTCGACGCTCTCGACCTTCGCCTCTGCCTCGGAAAGGAGTGGCACCGCTTCCCTAGTCACTACCTCGTCCCCGACCAGGTCGAGGTTCGCTTCATCAAGAGCGAGTTTGACGGCATCCTTCCCAAGCTGTGGGAAGACGGTGATGTGACGCAGCAGAGCAAGGGGTTGATGGGCAGGTCAACGGGTGTTGTGCCCTCCGGCATGAACTCACTCAACAAGGAGGAGGTCGACCGATATGTGAGTTTTTCGTCGTCGCTCTCGTTACTTTGACTCGGAGCTGATCTCTCTCTTCCATAGGTGGACGTCTCCACCTGTCACTACCTCATTGACCTTGACTTCCCTCTCCGCACCACCCCTCCCCCCGCCTTGGAGCCTCGCTACGCCGTGGACTCGAAGCGTTGGGACCGAGTCTTCTGCGAGCCCTTCCTCGACAACGAGAACTCGGCGCCCCTCACTCGCGCTTTCAACCTTCCCATCCCAACATGGCAAAGCTACAACCAGTTTGGTGATTACTGCCTGCTGAGGAACAAGGAGCTGTTGTAGATTGTGTCGAGTTTGAACAAAAGCCGAATGCAAGGCAACTTCTTAATGTACTCTTGATGACACTGTTGAGCAAAGCGGGAGGCCTGTCAGCTGCCAAGAGGCTGAGAGTGACCCACCACATTTTAAAGCTACAGCAGCAGCACCGGGCCTCAACCTTTGCCCGATCATCTCTCAGTTTTCTGGGTGCCAAGGCTGTAATGCAGGGAGAGTCATCAGTCAAGCTTCAAGGATCACATTTACTTGACCACTGTCATGCACAGCAGCTGTTAAGGGGAGCAAAAGATACCCTGTGCATGCTTCGTCTGTCTGCTCGGTGGGCTGGCTCAAGGCTGCCAGCAAGGCGGTGGAGCGCAGAGGGGAATGAGCTCACAACTGAAAAGGCGTTGTAGCAAAGTGGTTACTGCGTTGCCGAGGAGTTGAGAGTGATTTGCAGCATGTGCAAGCTACAGCAGCAGCATCGGGCCTCAACCTTGCCCGATCATCTTTCGGTTTCTCAGTGCCAAGGCTGTAATGCAGGGAGAGT
>MWVB01000119.1:0-47337 GCA_003054985.1 Leucosporidium scottii
GATCCCCTCTTGTCCGCCTCCAGCTTCTCCTTCTGCCCCGCAGCACCACACAACTCGTGCTCAACATCCGTCACTGCCTTCTCCATCCTTCCACCCCCTCCTCTTGTCCCTTCACTTCCGCCAGCGCCATCTCCGCCGGAACTCTCACCGTTCGCCGACCGCCCACAACACACCTCACCAACTAGGCAGGCGACAAAGCGCGCCAAAGACTTCAGCTCTTCACTGTGCGAACTGAGGTGGAAGATCCTGCATGTCCTCTTCGAGCGTCGCCGCCCGAGCACTGCGCTCGCTGAGCGTCGGATCGACCTGTTCAGCGAGAGGCTTTAGAGGAAGCGAGGGAAGCGGTCGTCAGGTGTAGCGGGGTCTGCTGAATGTATCCCATCCTCACCACTCCGCCTCCGTCGAGAGGAGAGACGTAGCGGCAGAGCGAGCGCGCCAGACGCCCATCGCCTCTCCGCTGCAATCGACTGCTGTAGCATGACAGAGCTGAGGAAAGAGGACAGCACCAGCAGCTCCTCACCAAGATACTTCGTCTCGCCCCTTCGCGGTCCTCCCTTCCTGCTTTCCTCCAGCGACAACTTCGCCGCGCTTTCGCCCTCCGCTGGCAGCTTGGAGCGTCGACGAGCAGCAGCTTCTGCACCTTCCCCTGCACCAGCCTACACTTCAAAACACTCACCTATGTCATTGTACTACTCCTTTTCGCCTACAGTGGCCGACAAGAAGAGCGAGAGAAGCTGGAGCTCTTGACTGAGGACAGCGAGCTTGGAGCGAGGTTTCGAAAGATCGTCGGTGGACGCGGGTGGGGAGCAGGCGATGAACTGATCCCAGGAAGCAAGAACAGGCTGGGCAGCCTGCTGTAGGTGAGTGAAAGTGATGAAACGAGCAAGAGGGCTGCGAGCGAAGGAGAGGAAGAAGGGAGAGAGGCGAGGCGGTGAGCGTGTCGAGCTTCCTGTCGATAGCCTCGTGAACTCGGTCGAGCCTGAGCGCTGCTGATCGCTGTCGCGGATATCTACCGCATCTTACTCGAGCTTCTCTCATCCTCACTGCTGTCTCTTGCTCAACACTCGCTGCATCGCCGAGCTTTCACTCTTAGCGGCTGTTCGCCTACGACCTGTTCTGCTTGTTCGAGGGCAGCAGCGAGAGGACGTGTGATCTCGGCGACGAAGATACTTTGTCACGCTACACGAGCTGCTCTCGAGAGCTTGACAGTGCCGCCCTTTCCGGTCTCGCACCCTCAACATTAAGTTACCCGACTCTCGCAGCCTCCGAATGCATTAAGCAGAGTCGTATCAGCTCGTATCAAACTACAGAAGCGCTAAGCTATCTCTTCTCCTTCGCCCGCGAGTCCTGCATCAGTCAAGCGTGACCTCCCGCCTGAGCCATCTGAGGCGGAGGCCCTCCGTAGACGGCCCTCGTCTCGCGCCTGTCGGAGAAGGCAGACCAGCCCAAGGCGATGAGGTAGAAGGAGAGGAGGATCCTGCATATACAGCGCGTCAGCTTCAAACTGAAAAGCAGGGCGAGAACGGAGCAGACTCACCAGGTCATCCACGCGAAAGCTTCCATCGTGGCGAACATGGAGCAGCGAGACCTCCTGCAAGCGGGACCAAGGAGGAAGCAAGTCTCTCGCGAGCAGCTGTTGTTGTCCAACGCAACGTCGATGCCGATGCAAGAGATGAGGCCGAGAGTCTGCCGTCGAGGAAGAAAGAGAGCGAGATCAGCCCACGCTCGGCGAAGGCGGCGAGTTCGGTCTCGGACTGACCCAGAGGAAGCCGAAAATGGCGAGGTTGACGGGAATGTTGGCCAAGGGGGAAGTACGTGCTTCATCTCCCGGCTTGAAGAGCAGACCGAGGAGGAATACGGTCGAGAAGAAGAGGGTCATGACGAAGAGGCTGAGAAGCGCTTTCGTCCAGCCGCCGAGGGAGCCGGCCCAGACGTGGTAGTGGGCTGTAGGTGGGCTTGAGAGTCAGTTAAAATATCTCATTGCACTTCACAAGCTCTACGAGTGGACTCACCGCATAACGAGGCGGCGAGCGACATTCCTGCGAGGAGACGGGCTCGGCGTCAGCTTCTTGTTCTTCTTTCGAGCAGTAGCTGCTTCTCTCCGCCTCTGTACCACTGGAAAAAGCTTTTTGTGCTCTACTGTGACTCACCGATGAGCGAAAAGAGCCACAGAACCGCGAGAAGAGGGACGCCGAGAACGCGCTTCTGTGCGAGGGGAAGAGATGTAGGTCAGTAGTGCGCTGGGACAGATGCTGGCTGTGTGCTGAGTGGAGCTCACCAGTGCAGGTGCCATTGCTGCGAATGCGAGCAGAGACGAGTCCAAGTCGAGGATGTGGAGGGAGGCAAAAGAGCTGCACTCGCTCGGAGGATGAGAGCTCGACCTTGACTTCACTTGCTCCTGTTACTCTGTAGGGCGGAGTGTCCAGCTGAAGACATTTCTTAAGCTGTATTTGCAGCTGACACTGCTCTAAACTGCCTATGCTCAACCTTCCATGTCGCCCCTCAGTCCGTCTGTGCAGCTCGGCGAGCACTCCGATAGAGTCGGCCTCAGCCAGGGAAAATGGCAGATGGAGCAACCTGACTTCCATTTGATGAACAGATCTCATTAAACCCCTCTGTACCACTTCTTTTCCCGCTATTTGACCTTGCGGAGGGCTGGGCGCGCGGGCGCCGAATTCTCGCTCCCTCTGCCCTCCTTTCTGCCTCGCTCACGCGCTTTTGTTGCTCCGAGAACGCTTGTATATTGCAGCACTGCTCGGACGAGTGCGAGCCAGAACGGTCACTCATGTCAAAAGAGGTTCAAAGAGCGACCCCGAGCCCTTCGGCGGAAGGGGCGGAGGCCAGCGCGGAAAGTAGAGCTTGTGAAGCCGACGCTACTGCAAGGGCAGCTCTCAAGTTGTAGAGCGCGGACGAATATGCGAAGCGTTATGATTATCATCGGAGTAGTAAAGTTGGGGGCGAGGCGCTTTCCTTTCAGCTGGCCCCTTCGCATCGCAGCCACCGCGAGGGCCGAACGATGGACTTGTCGGCGCACTGCTTCGTCGGCGGCCAAAAACTCTACAGTGGAGCATGTGGTGACGAGTGTAAAGCTCTAGGTGAGGGAGCGTGCGACAGAGTTAATCAAGCTCAGCGAGAGCTTTGCCTCGGCGCTCCCTCATCGCGTATAATGCAGAGGAGTAAGAACCGAACAATCTGGCGTTCCTCCCGTGCATAACCCGCAATTCAGCACCCACGGCTCTTTGCCAGCAGAGGCAGGGCTAGATGCTGGCGATCCCTGACGCACTGCAGAGTTTTGGGCCAGCCCCCTCACTTCCTTTGCCTCCCCGCAAAGCTGCGGCTCGAGTATCGGCTTTGCTGTCATCTTTTGTCGCTGAGGAGGAGTAGAAAGCGTTGGGAGGGAGCAAACAAAGGTCACAACAATGCTGTTGTTCAACACAGCTAGATGAGGGTGAATGACCAGGTCCCGGAACCTGCACGAAGGCAGCCAAAAGGAGCGCCGAGGCCGAATCGTCTCGCCGCCCATCGCCGGCTTAGGAAGGTAGTTTGGGGGAGTTGGAGTCGTCTAACCTGCCTCGGAGAACGTTGCCTTCCAAGCTTCCTTGTCGAGGTTGTGGGAACCCCCATCACACCTCTCGTGCAGGGCTGGCATCCCTTGTCCGTCTCCTCCTCCTCGCCTTCCTCCCCGTTCCTCCCTCCTCCCTCCTGCATCCGTCGTACTCGCCAGCGCCGTAGCTTCCAACTCGCCCAAGCCGTCGATACATCCGTCTTCAGCGGATCCACGCGATGGACTACAGCACTCAGACAGCGTCCAGCTGGCCTCAGGCTGCCGATGCGCCCGCGCTCGAAGCGCTGAGCTACGACCACGCCCTACAGCTGCCGCAACAACAGCAACAACAACAACAACAACAACCTCACGAGCATCAACAGTACTACCACCAGCAGCACCAGCATGTTCCCTACAAGCTGGATCACCAGGCCCATTACAGCGAGTCGCTCGGCAGCGCCTTCGACAGCGACTACCTCAACTTGGGCCAGTACCTCGTTCCCGAGCAGCTCGAGGATGCAGGCATGGGAGCGCTGAACAACTACGCGCCTCTCTCTGCATCACTCTCCTACGGCACCCCCTCCCCCGCTCTTCCCGCCCTTTCTCCTCCCTCGACCGCCGGCACCAGCTACGAGTCGTCGCCGACGGGCTCTGCCTACGATGGCCTCATCTCCCCTCAAGTCCTCCCTCCGCCGCACACCAGCGCGCCCGGTCAGCAACCCTCCTTCCTCCTTCCCGCCGCCGACATCTTCAATACCTCCGAGCCGGCCCCGATGCATCGCGACGCGCATATCAATGAGGGATCGAGCTGCTTCGCTCAGATGCAAGACTCGTATCTTCAGCAGCACGCACAAGCCTACTCGCCGTCGCACCCTCCTTCGACTCCTCTGCGGACTCGCACCACCTCCGAAGGAGCCCCCTTCTCCACCACGCCTCGCGGTCAAGCCCAAAATGGTGAGCTTTTGGAGAATCGGGATCACTCTACGGGACACGGAGCGCTGACAGCTTCTCCACCATCACGACCTGTAGCTCACGTTTACCGCTCACCCGGACCCGCCTACTCCCCCTCCTCTTCGCCGACCAAGTCTCCTTACGCTCGCAACCACACCCCCATCCCTTTCCCTGGATCCTCTCCATCTCGACCCGCGTACCTTCAACGCTCGAGCTCCCACCGATCCCTTTCGAAAGCAGACGGAGCCGCCGAGAACGCCGAACGTCGTCGCCAGTCGAGGCTGAGCATCGCCGTCCCTCCCTATCAGCCTCGGCCGGCTCGAAGTCGCCCACCATCCTTCCGTGAACTGCCTGCCGACGCCGCCAGTGGGTTCCAAATTATCGGAGACGTGGAGTTGGAAGCGACACAAGAAATGGAGCAGCTCCTGGGGCAGCTCGGCAGCTTCTTAGGACCGGACGCTACGGCCAACGAGTCACCGCAGCCTCAGCATAGAGCGCCACCAGAGGTAGCTCGCCGTCGAACGGTCGATGACTCGTACAATCAGTTCGGCGTTCCGCAAGGCTCGACTTGTACCGCCCCTCACACATCTTTCGGCGGCTCCATCGACATCTCGGGCGTGAGGCTCAGCGAGGAAGACATGGCGCTCCTTGACGAGCCAGACTACGACTACAGTGACCGACAGTACCCTGCATCGGCGCCCGCGTGGCAGACGAGCTTCAACTTCGGTCCCAGCGGCCCTCACCCTCCTTTCCATCAACACTCCAACACGCCTCGCTACACGGCAGCTCCTCTCAGCCCACGCTACCCAACTTCTCACCACACCTCTGCATCCCTCGCTCCTCCTCTCTCATACTCGCATACCGACTTTGACGGCCCCCTCTCGGCGCCGCTTCGCCCTCGGTCGACTCCCATCCTCGAGCAGCAGGCGACGTTCGCACCTCCTCCTTCCCTCTCGGACGGCGGAGTCCGGAGACGTCGCTCTTCGGTCGACGATGCAGCTTCCTACGCCCTCGCCTCGCCCATCTACGCCACCAACTCGAGCTACACTTACGACCAGCAGCCCAACCCTCGTCAATCATACCCCTCCAGCTGCCCCGCACCCATCCATCGCCACACCTATTCCCCCTTCCCTTCCACCTCTTCTATCTCTTCCGCATCCTCACCGGCTGCCGTCCATCGTCTGCCCGCGCAAGCGACGACCCCTCGGTCGTCTCCAACCAAGCTCGCTTCTTCGCCGCGCAAGACTCGCGCCTCCCCGACCAAGAAGAAGGGTGCAGGAGGGGTGCCCATGTTTGTCAACTTTGGCGCTTCCGACTCGAAGAAGCTGTTGAGCGGTGTGGCGCCCAGTGGGAGCTCGAAGAGGAGGAGGGAGGAGCAGGAGGCGGCAGCAGCGGCGGCAGCGAGTTCGAGCAGTTAGGCAGTCTCTCTTTGCATGTTGTAGATCCGTACCGCGCTCAATGCAGCGTACCTAGCATCATCTCATTCAGTCTTGTGAATATCATCCAGCATTGCCTCGTAATTGCGCTCGAGTTCGGATAGCCTTCGCCGAGAACGCTCGCAGCTCACAGAAGCGAGCGCCGAAGAACGTCGAACATCGCTTGACAACTCGGCTATACGACTCAATCCTCCTCCTTGACCTCAATCTTGGCTACATCCCACAATCCCTCGAGCTTAGGACCCAACGCCTCCTTGACCGCCGCCTCCGAAGGGCAGTTGGCGTTCCTAATCTCCCTGAACATCCTCTCGCGATGCTGACCTTCCCAAACGAGGGTGCAGTAGTTGTCCGCCAAGCTCTGCGGCTCGGCGAGCTCGTTCATGGGCCCTCCGATCGACTCGGTCGAAACGGGGACGGGAGGAGGCGCATCGCCCTCGCGCACTCGAGTCTCTTCGGTCCAGTTGATACGGTTGAGCATGAGGTTGCGGTAGTGCTTGAGTCCTTTGGCTCCTCCTTCGACGACGACGAGGCAGAACTTGGGGTTGTGGCAGATGACTCCCGTGAGGTGGTCGTCGATGGCGTTCTTCTTGACCTTGAACTTGTGCGAAGGGTTGGAAAGGTAGCGGACCCTGTGGGAGGAATAAGGTCAGTGAGGGAGCGAGAGGTGGAGGGAGAAGAGCGAGACAAACTTGAAGACGAGAGCGCCGATTCCCTTCGCAGCGTCGGCCTCGGCTTTGGCCAGCGCTTTCGCCTTGCGCTCCTCGTCCGTCAGCTTGCGCTCCTGGTTCATCTTGATGTGGCCCTTCTCGCGGGCGACCATCTCGCGACGGACTTGAGCCTCGACCTTGGTGGGGTCGTTGACGGCCTCGTGAGTGAGGACTCGCATCATGTTGGAGAGCTTGACTGTAGCGGAGGGAAGTGCGAGTCAGTGAGATATGCGGTCGATCTGTAAAATAGCAATTCACTCACCCTTTGGTGGGTCAGGAGGCAAGAGACCCATCTTGACGCGATCTTGCCTGTCCTTGAGCGCGGCCATCCTCCTCTGCTTCCTCATCTTCTTCATCTCCTTCTTGGTGAGGAAGAGAGCTTTAGCCTCGACCTTGATCTTGTCCTGCGGCGCGGGGATCTGAATCGGGTGCTGGACGTAGATCGTGATGGCGGCCGAGGTCTCGAGCGCTTCGGGCTTGAAAGACTCGTAAGTCTTCTCCTCGAGGAAGGGTGCATCCCACCACTCGATGTCGGGAGGAGCGGGACGCTGCAAAAGGTAAGGAAGGTCAGCTCTGAGCCTTAGCTTCGGCCTTCGACGAAGCGCTCGATAGCTCACCTTGATGACCCTCGCTTGATCCTCCATCTCACTCTCCAGTCCCGCTTTCCTCGCACTCTCCAGGATCCTCTTCTTCAAATCCTCCATCCTCGCCTCGGCACGAATAGCTTCGCCGAGCTTGACGAACTTGCCCTTCTGGTTGAACTTAAGCGTCTCGCGAGCGTGTCCACGACCCATGTGGCTGCGACCAGTAGCTCCTGCCGAGCCGTATCCGAGGCGAGGATCGTAGAAGGGAGTGTCTACGAGAGTGTCGGGGGTAGCTTCGGGAGCAGGGGAGGGAGCGGCCTTTGGCGGAGGGGGAGGAGGGAGGCGAGCGTTGGCCTGTTGGGGAGAGAGTCAGCTCAGTCCACTGCAGCAGACTTCAGAGCGATCGACCT
This sequence comes from Leucosporidium scottii, assembly GCA_003054985.1. Lineage (NCBI taxonomy): Eukaryota > Fungi > Basidiomycota > Microbotryomycetes > Leucosporidiales > Leucosporidiaceae > Leucosporidium > Leucosporidium scottii. The sequence continues at coordinate 7,633 of MWVB01000119.1, forward strand.
ACCTTGGTCGACGAGAACTTGGGCGCCATGGGTCGGTAGCGATCCTTTCTCGTCTGAGCTACGGGCGCCGAGTTGTCCATGAGAAGCGGGTGAGCTGCCATCGCCAATCCTCCACGTCCAGCGAGAGAAGGGTCAAGCTCAGGATCGCTCTTCTTGGGTTGCGCGCCAGACTGCAGAGGTGAAGGAGGTCAGCTCTCGGTTCGCTCATATCGCGTTCGTCTCGTCAAGACCCCAGCGAGCTCACCAAGTAGGGGTTGGCAGGCATAGCAGCGGCCCTCTTCTTGGCCTGCATGCTCTCCACCAGCCTCTTAGCATCTGCTACCTTCTTGGCGAGATCCGGGTCAAGATTTGGTCGAGGTAGTCCGGGGACGGAGGGGAGGGAGGGCGGTGGTGGAGGCAGGGAGGAAGGGGGAGGGGGCGAGGGAGTGCTGCTAGCACCTCCTCCTGGAGCCAGCTTGCGCATGGCGGCGAGCTTTGCTTGGATCTCAGCACGTTTGGCCATGATGTCGATGCCGCCTGCAGCGCCGCCAGGTGGAGGAGCGGATGGAAGGCTCGAAGGAGGCATGGCGGGCATCTGAGGCGGCAGGAAGGAAGGCTTCTGTACAGTATCAACCAGGTCAGTTGTGCTCTCTGATGCAGGCGAGTCGGCAGGGGAGCGCACGGCGTTTCTGTTCAACGAGAGGGCGCAAGTCAGCGTTCGTTCACGCGAGTGGCAGCAGCTCGTCGTCTGGTGACTCGGACCAGTGCAACCAGCTGTAAGACATCAGGCTGTAGACGCTGGCATGGGCGGCGAGGGCTGCAGACGACGAGGCGAGGCGGGAGAGGCGGACTCACCCTTTGAGCTTCTTGGGCTGAGGCGAGCGATCCTCTTCCTCTGGCTCGCCAAACACATTCGAGCTACGTTTCCTGTAACCGTAACCGCTCATCTTGGGCGCGAAGAGTCGAGAGACGAGGGAACGAGGAGGTTGTGGGAGAGAGCAACCTGCGCGAGCGCTTAATGCGCCGGTTGGCCTTTGACGCTGTACTCCTTCTTGTGCTCATCTGAGCGGATGACAAGAGTCTTTGCTTGCGGGGACAACTCGTTTGGCAATGTGCTTCCCAATAGCTCAGATCTGCACCTCATGAGCCCAGTCGAGGTTCCGAACGTCTCCTCCGTTGCCGCTGCTTCTTGGTCCCAGACAGTCGTTCGTGAGTGCTCGTGAAGGTTCGGGTTGATCAAAGCTGATCGTATCTCTACGCACAGGGAGCAATGACAGCAGCCTGGATCTACAAGGCCTTGCCGACAGCTCGCTGAACCTTAGCGCTTCGCAATGGCTAGGTCAGGACAGCTTCGAAGCATGGCTACGGCCAGATGGTCGTGTAGAGTTTCTGGATGGTGCATTGAGCGACTTGGGGTTCTCGCACATCGCTATGAACGGCCGTGGAGAGCTGCTCGGCGTGACCAGTTCGTTCGCTCGCTTCTCCTCTTCGCCCTCACTGATCAACGTTCTCGACAGCCTCATCCCCTCCTTCGATCGGGTTTTACGCTACCTTGTCTTCCCTCCTTTCCCCCTCGCCTGAGACGCCTCCCACCACTCTCGCCTCCCCGCTCCTCACCTCCTCAACCTCGGTCCACTCCCTCGTCGCCGGCGCCTCTCACTTCCTCCTCCTCCTCTCATCTCCGTCCCACGCCATTTTATCCTACGGCGATAACCGCTTCTCTCAACTCGGCGTACCTTCCTCCACGCCATCTCCCCCGACAAAGCTTCATCACGTCGACTTCTTCGAGGGACTGGCGCCGAAGCAGCTTGCCGCCGGAGCCTTCCATTCTGCGGTGGTGGGTGGAGATGGCTCACTTTACATGTTTGGTAAAGACTCAGAGGGACAGTGTGGTGAAGAGGGCGGGGGAGAGCCTCTTTTGATTGAGCTCGGCGATGGAGAGGAGGAGGTGGTGAGCGTAGGTTGTGGGAGCGGGCATACGGTCGTCGCAACGGATCGAGGCATTTGGGTAACGGGTGCAAGTGAGTGGAAGCTGCAGCGCGCTTGTAGATCACCGCGCTGACCGCCTCTCCCGCCAGACGAAGCGGGACAGCTCGGTCTCGGCGATCAGATTTCTCGCTCTTCTTTCACTCGCAACGACACTCTCTCCCCCTTCGCGGGTCCACACTCAACAGTAACTTGTACTCGATGGAGCACATTCTTGTCTAATCAGGACGCTGCATAATAATGGCAATGAAACACGAGCCGATGAATCTACAAAAACCGTCGATCCTTCCTGACTGACGCCTTCTCGACGAAGCTATTCCCCTCAGCTTTCACCACCTTGTTCACCTGTTTCGACATCGACTTGCCCATCGGCTCGCGAAGCTCCTCCGCCAGCGAGTAGAGCACCACAGCGTAGACGGCGGGCTTGCGGCTGAGCACTCGATGAAAGGCGTGGTGGCCGAGCCTGTGGATGAGAAGGGTCAGCAAGGAGAGGAAGCCACACCAAAGCGCGGAACCAACGCGCCACAGTACCCAGGATCGTTTGACGTCGAATCGGGCGGCGAGGTCGCTAGCGCCCGTCGTTTGAGCTCGAGTTTGAGCTTGGCTGAACGCGTACTTGACGATGTCCTTAATGGCACCTTCGAGCAGAACAAGCTAGTGTCAGCACTTATCGACGAGACGAACGGCACTCATGCTCACGAAGGAAGAAGCTCGGCCTCTTTCTCGGATCAGCTCCCCACTCGCGAACGTAGGCTTGAAACTTGAGCGCGACGACGAGGACGGTTTGGTAGATGTTGAGGTAGACAGTGAAGAGCGAGTTGTGCGAGGTGTCGTTGTAGATGACGTGCGAGCGGAGTTTGATGGCGCTGTGAGGCGAGAAGGTAGGCTACCAAGGAGCGTCCGAGAAAAGTCGAGACTCACCGAAGCATGGTGTTGATGAAGGACTGTCCAGGTTTCTTGTGACGCTGTACGGTGAGCTTGTCCGAGACATCTGCAGCAAGGGAGGTGTCAGCTCGCTGAACGAAGCTGCCTCGACTCGTTCCCCCCTCACCCGTCTCGAGATGTGTCGCCGTGCCCGCCTTGACATCGAGACTCTTCGTATCGATAGCGAGGCCGCACCACGGGAACTCCTCTCCCTGTGCTAATGGCACGACAATCTCGTCTGGGCGAAGAGCAACGTCGAAGCTTGTAAGGCGCTTCTCGGTCGAGATGTAGCAGCCATAGTCAGGGTGGCCTGGGGGCGAGAGGGTTTAGTAGAGCGTTGATAGCTATGCGAGATCACGCTCACCTTCATCCATGACTCGTAGGAAGCGGGAAGCCAGCGGCTTTGAAGTTGAGACGAAGAGAAAGTCGTCGACATAGCGAAGCAGAAGCTGCGGGGTGACCGTCAGCTCGGCGATTGCGTCGGAAGAGGGCACGACGTACCGACTCCTTATCCTTGGTGAAGCCGAGCTTGTGCATCTCCATATCGCCATAGAACAGGCTGCAAAGCAAGCTCGACAGCACCGAACCTTGAGGGATGCCGTCTTTCTGGCGAAAGAGGCGCGAGCCAATCTTGACGAGGTTGGTGGTGATGTGCTCGCGCAAAAGAGACATGACCTCGTCGCGGTTGGCGCTGAGGTACACGACCTACGAACGGAGGAAAATCAGCCTCGGCGAGCAAGAAGGCTAGCGGGAATCCCACCTGATCCAACAGCAGCGCGTTGTGCATTGTATCCGCGAGTCCAGAAGCTAAGCTGCTGAACAAACCGAGCTCCTCTGGTGTCGTGAGGTCGATCTGGTCAGCGCTGAAGCTTTGAGAAGAGAGGAGGAGCGTACCGTCTGGACAGGCTTGGCGCTTGAACTTCTTGTTGGCTTTGGTCAACGCGGGAGTGACTTGAGCATAGCGTTGTACCCAGTAGTCGTTCTGTGATGGCAAACGGGAGACGTCAGCTTGGGAACCTCTTCATGGCGCGAAGGGCGCACCTCGGTCAAGACCGCTTCGACGATCTCGAGCAACTTCTCCTGCTTGATCGTGTCGTAGGCGGCTCGAACGTCGACCTTGACAAAGTAGAGCTTGGGACTGCAGCGGAAAGAGGGTCAGCGACAGAGACCACGTATGTCGGCACGGACGACTACACACAGCTTCCCGTTGGCGTCAACTCGCAGGTCCTGCTTGAAGGTCTTGAGGCGGGTGTAGATCTCTTGTGGGCTCGAGACGTGCGAGCCTACGAGCTCCGGCTTACGTTTCTGCAAACCGATGGCGCAATGGATCAGCGCAGTTACCCCGAGCGATTCGACGATCAACGCACCCGCTCGAAGGTCAGAACGTCGAATGTGCTCTGCAGCACCTTGTTGATAGGCTTTCCTACCTCGCGACGACCGGTAGGCTGCAGTGAGAGACTGTCAGCGCGACGTAAGACGAGGAATTGGACGAGGAGCGCACCCCGACGATCAGCGGCCTTCGCGCCAGATTGACGAGAGGTCGTACACCAGTCGCTTTGGGCAGCAGGCGCACATAAGAAAAGCCGAGTTGTCGACCACGTAAGGCATTGTCGATGTGCCCCTGCCAAAGGGTCAGCGAGGCATCTCGGCGTTCGAGGACGGGCGGCTCACAGCAGGGATGCGCTCGAAGATGGTCTTGCCGAGGTTTCGTAGGAGAGGAGCACAGAGCCGATCCCAATCGTCTTGGCGGAAAAAGAGAGGCCGATTTTGGTGAGTCGCCGAGTCGGTGACGTAGAATGCCGTCTGCGCCGAGGAGAGATCAGCTCTGCTCGGCGCGCTGACGACCTCAGCAAGCTCACCCGGACGAGGGGGATAACGAGACCGTCGACGATCCAGAAGATAAATTCCTGCAGTAGCTCCCGTCGCTTAGCCATTTCCAGCTGGTTCGGCCGCTGCTCCGAGTTGCGCGGTTGGGACGCCGAAGACGGAAGGAGCCAGGCGCAGTCGGCGAGGCAGAAGTCCTGGAGGAAGGTATGCACTGTCATAGACTCGAAACGGCGAAGGCGGAGAAAGGAGGAGATGTCTGGGAGCAAGGAGGTCAGTAGCGAGCAAAGCGGCGGGAGTGATCTTCAGACGAACAGCCGAGAATGAGGTCGGCATTGGCTTCCGTGCCCCAGAAAGCCCTCGGGACAATCTCGCGGATCACAGACTTGATGTATGACTCGACCTGAGGAAAGTACGGGTCAGCGAAGGCGGCAGCTGACACGGAAGCCGTCATTCACCTCGTACGGCGAGCAGGCATACTCGATGAAGCGCGGTTTCGCCTTCACCTGGGCTTCCGCCTCGTCTCCGCCGTGAGCGATGACGAGAGAGCTGTGCGAAACGTCGATGGATGCGTCGGCGCGGGACAACTGGGTCTGAGGTTGCGACATGAGATCCTGCGAAGCGTGAAGGCGAGTCAGTGAGGCGGCGGAGTCGTTCAAACCGAGCCCGAGCTCACCAACAGCGAGCTTCTCTCGTCCGGGGTGAGAATCGGTGCTTGAGTAGTCTGTGCGGAGCTCAAGGGGGTCAGCGCCGCCTTCGAGAACGAGAAGTACGAGGGACTCGCCTTGCTCGGGCAGTGACGGTCAAGCAGCTTGCGAGGCTTCCACCTCGATTGAAGCTTGATCATCCTCTCCAACAAGTCGAGTACACCTTTCAAGCGCTTCGGCGTCTTGACTGGACCGAGTTTCTGGCGGAATCGCTGCCTCGTCAGCACAAGTCCGATCTCGCCTCTTCCTCCTCGAGCGAGAAGGCTCACCTTGATGTCGAGCTCACGATCATCATAATCAGGAAGCACCTCGTAGTTATTCTGAACCTTCGGAGAAGTGAAGACGTTGTGCAGGCAGAATTGGCGGGGGAAGAGGTACTTGGCGAGATGGCGAGCTGGAGCGTGAGCGGACGGCGAGGAGGATGTCGAGCCGGACGCAGCGTGCGAGAACAGATCGGAGATGCGAGCGAGGATATCTGTGGGCATGCAAAGTCAGCGAATACCGGAAGGCAGGAAGTCATGGGCAGGTGCGCACGCTTCGGTGGCAGGCCGTAGGCGAGCTTGCGAGCGGTGAGCTTGACTGGTCGAGCGTGGTACAGGCGGTGTCTTGAGAAGACGATTTCGTTTGGGGTCCATCTGCGAGGAGAAAACGAGGTCAGCTGCCGCCCAACCAACCCTCAATTCTGAACTCACAGCGTCTCAAGCTTTTTCCTCTTGACAGCCTTCATGACAGCCTTCATGCCGATTTCCACCTCCGCCGCCCTCTTTACACCACCTCCCAGCAGGCTCATGCTCGACTGCGTAGGTCGTAGGGGACTTCTGCCCCCTTCTTGCGTCGAAGGGAAGACTAGCGAGCGCGATGCAGCGAGCGGTCGCCCAGGCGAGAGGAGCTCTGGTGCAGAGATGGAAGGTCCGAGGGTACGAACGCGCTTGATGGGTGACTGATTGGGCGTGCGGAAGGGGCGAGGGGGCGGAGCGGGAGGTGGAGTCGCCTCGACCGTAGCTTCGCGCTCCTCGGTCGACTCGTCGTCGGCGTCGAGGGCGCCCTTCCTTCTCCGTTTACGTCTCCCGACTCGGCCTGTACGCTTCCGAGGTCGCTTTTGCTTCTTCTTGAGCTCCTCCTCAATGAGGTAGAGCGGCTTGAGCTCCGAGACGGGCGTGCCCGAGATTTGGAGGAAGCAAGCGTTGGCGAGAGGGCTGAAGAGAGCGGTCGTGGAAGAGGCGAGGAGGGTGAGAATGGGATGAGGACCAACCCTGTGTATAGGGGAGGTGAGCGAAGCTCAGAAGGAGGAGGAAGCGGGGCGCACCGAGAGAGCAAGGTATGCCACTCGCGAGACGAGCGCAACGCCGAGACCGTCGTGTTGGCGAAGACGTTGACCAGCGGCAGGGTTCCAGCAGCGGAGAATACAGCGTCATTATTCCACCCGCTGGCCTGTCAAGTTGGTGAGCAAGCTGCTCGGCGGAGATGAGCGGGGAGATGATTCGTACTGGGCGGTACCCCAAGGCCAAGATGTTCTTGGGAGTCGCCGAAATGTAAGCTCCAGGGGTCTTCTTCGCCTTGGCCACAGCGCGAGCGTGCTGAGAGAAGATACGAGTGTGTACTTGCTCCAGAATCTGGAGGGGCGACGCACATGCTCGTCAGCGCTCTGCAGCTTGCTATACGACTCCAAAGGAACTCACATCGCGCATGCCGACATCCGATCCCAGCAGAGTTTCCACTCTCAGCTCTCCAATGCCGTCCTCGGCCAAGCTGGCGACCATCGTCTCCTCGACGAGCTGTCTGAACGCGTCCGAATCTCCTTCCCGCAGCAGCTGGCAGCTCGCTGGGAAGTGTTGCTGCAGCGGCTTGACATGCGAGTAGAACTGACGCAATAGCCCGACTGTAACGTCGAGAGAAGCGGCCGGCGGAGCAACCGCTGAGGCTCGAGACGCGCCGTCTTCTGGTAGTAGAGCGTCCTCGAGGCTCATACTGGGTCGCCGATGATCCCAAACGGTTGATAGCGATTTGAGAAAGCGAGAGAAGTGCGACGAGGTGATGAGGTGGAGTGAAAGGGAGGGCAGGCTTCAGCTCGGCGGTTCGCTTTTGGAAGCTCTTTCGCTGCAGTCGACGAAAGCTCTCGCTCGTCTACCAGAGAGTTTTGATACCTACTTGCATTCATCTACTCGCCCTAGATCTATGCCCTCACGAGAGTCAAGGTGATCTGGTCGTCTCCGACCTCCTGCACCTCCTCGATGAGAACGGCATCCTCCGCCGCCTGGTTCTGGCTGAACGGCCTAGGCATCTTCTTCAGCACCCTGGTAATGACCTCCTCACTCTCGTTCATGATCCTCGTCAACTCGGCTCCAACACCCTCGGCGAAGCGGTAGAAGACGTCAATGTCGTCGGTGGCGACGAGGCCGGCCTTCTTCCTGAGACGCTGGACACGGTTGACGACCTCGCGGGCGAGTCCCTCCTGCTCCAACTCGGGGCGACGGCGAACGTCGAGGAGGACCACAACGTCGTTGTTGGTGTTGGTCTCGTACTGTGCCCCTCCCTCCTCGGTGGAAGGAGCGAGCTCGACGTAGCGTTGAGCGGTGAGGTCGCCCTCGATGAGCTCGATGCCGTCGACCGAGATCTTGCCATCCTTGAGGTAGGCCTTGACCTCCTCAGAAGTGAGGTTGGGAAGGTTCTTCTTGACGCGGCCGATGTCCTTACGAAGCTTGCGACCGAGCACGGCGTAGTCGGCGGTGGCGCGGAACTTGATACCACAGCGGGCCTCATCCGAAGTGAAGACGACGGTACGGATGTTGAGCTCCTGCTCGACGTAGGGGAGGAGGGACTGGACGTCGGCGAGGTACTCTGGGTCGGGATGGTAGACGAGGAGCTCGGCGAGGGGAGTCTGGTGGATGTTGAACGTTAGCTGTTCGTTCCGCTACTTGGCGAGTGAGAAGAGCTCACCTTGAGGGGAAGGACGAAGCGCTCGCGAACGGTACGTCCGAGCTCAATGACGGCCTGGAGACGGCCGACCTGGCGCTGAACGACGGGGTCGAAGTACTCCTGGCGAACCGAGGGGAAGGGGAGGAAGTGAAGGGAGCGAGCATCCTCGCCCATGCTCATCGAAGCGATGTCCGTGGGGAAGAAGGGGCGGAGACCTTGATAGATGTTCTCGGTGAGGAAGGGGATGAAGGCCGACTTTGAAGGGAGATAGGTCAGCTGCTGTTACTTCGGTTTTTTGAGCGAGACAAGCAATGTACGAGAGTCCGCGAGAGAGTAAGAAGGGTCTCGAAAAGGGTGTTGAGAGCGGCGGTAACGTCCTCGAGTCCTCCCTCTCCCTTCAGACGACGACGGTTGAAGCGAATGTACCAGTTGGTCAGCTCGTCGATGAGGTTGAGCATCTGGGCGACGACAGTGTAGAGGCGGTAGGCTGCGAGAGAGGGCGAGAAGAGTCAGTGCCAAGATTCTCAAGATAGAGATGACCGCCGAACTCACCCTCCATCTCCTCCTTTACGAGTTGAATGAGACTCTGGCACCTGGCGAGGATCCACCTGTCCATGACGTTCTTGCTCTGGGGCGCGTGAGGGTCGTACTTGAAGTCCACGTTGGACTCCTTCTTGAGGAGGGAGGCCTGCCCGAGGAAGAAGCGGTACGAGTTGAGGAAGGGGAGGAGAACATGCGAAACGACATCCTTGACTCCCTCCTCCTTGAAGCGGAGCGAGTCACCGCGAACGACGGGCGAGTTGATGAGGAAGAGACGGAGGGCGTCGGCTCCGTACGAGTCGACGATGAGGTTAGGGTCAGGGTAGTTCTTGAGCGACTTGGACATCTTCTTGCCATCGCTGTGGTCGTCAGAGGTCAAGCGGTCAGCTCCTCGATCCTTCTCGGCGAAGGGAGGTTCGACCGAACTCACGCAGCGAGAACGTGACCGCAAACAATCAAGTTCTTCCATGGCGCGGTGCCGAAGAGGTGAGTCGACAAGACGAGGAGGGTGTAGAACCATCCGCGAGTCTGGTCCATGGCCTCGGAGATGAAGTCGGCGGGGAACGAAGCCTCGAACTTCTCCTTGTTCTCGAAGGGGTAATGCACCTGAGCGTAGGGCATCCTTTGAAGCAACCAGTGTTGGTCAGCTTTGCGAGGCGGTGATGGAGAGGCGTAAGGCTCACGATCCCGACTCGAACCAACAGTCGAAGACTTCCTCGACACGCTTGAGCATTCCCTTGCCTTGCTTCGAGGGGATCTCGATGTGATCAATCTTGTCACGGTGAAGGTCCTCGAGGATGCCGCATCCAGAGAGCTCGTTGAGCTCCTCGATGGAGCTGACGCAGACGATCTGTCGAGCAAGCCGAGGTCAGCTCTCACTTCGAAATCGGGCATCGAGGGAGCTCAAACCACTCACCTCCTCATAATCATCACTAGCCCAGAGAGGAAGAGGAGTTCCCCAGTAACGGTTACGCGAGACGTTCCAGTCCCGGGCGTTCTCAAGCCACGACTGGAAACGATTCTCGCCGACCGAGGCGGGGACCCAGCGAGTCTCTTGATTGTTCTTGACGAGCTGGTCGGTAGAGTCCTGGACGCGGACGAACCAGACGGGGATGACACGGTAGATGAGGGGAGTGCCGGAGCTGTAGAGGCGAGTCAGCGTGGCGAAAGGCGCGAACGATAATCGCCGAAACTCACCGCCAGCAGAAGGGGTACGAGTGCTGGATAGTAGCGGAGACGATGAGCTGGTCTTGAGCCTTGAGGTGCTTGATGATGACCTTGTCGGCGTCCTGTAGAGACCAATGGGGTCAGCTCCGACCTCTTTGACTTGCTCGGCGCCTGCTCGACGCACCTTGACGTAGAGACCCTTGAAGTCGGGGACCTCGTCGGTGTAGATTCCACGCTCGTCGATGGGGCAAGGAGGCATCTCCTCCTTTTTGATGATGCCGTTGAGGATGGCGATGCGGTGATCGTCGTCTCCGAAGGCGGGAGCCTGGTGGACGATTCCGGTACCCGAGTCGGCGGTAACGTAGGGGTCGCTAATGACTCTGAAGGCACGGTCGGCGTACTAGATCAGGTAAAGAGTCAGCACCCTCTCTCGGAACGAGAGAAGTAGACGAGCAACTCACGTTCTCGACGAAGTAGTCGAAGAGGGGAGTGTACTTCTTGCCGACGAGCTCGGTTCCCTTGTAGGTGGCGACGACGGTGTACTTCTTGTCCTTCTTGGCCTTGATGGGGTCCTTGTAAAGAGCGGTGAGGAGCTTGTCGCAGAGGATGAACTTGCGGTCGCGCTCGGCGTCGTGGATCTGAACGTAGGTGAGCTCGGGGTGAACGCAAAGTCCGAGGTTGGAAGGAAGAGTCCAAGGGGTGGTGGTCCAGGCGAGGAAGGCAATGGAGGGGTCCTCGACGAGCTTGAAGGCGACGGTGACTGTAAGAGGGGGGCAGGGTTAGCCGAGCTTCCTCGACGCGGTCGGGAGCCTCGAAGCTCCGAAACGCACCAGCAGGGTCCTGCACGTCCTTGTAAGCCTGTCCAGCCTCAAAATTGGAGAGGGGAGTGGTGCAGCCGGTGGTGTAAGGCATAACCTTGAGTCCGCGGTAGACGAGGTCCTTCTTCCACAGCTGTCCGAAGACCCACCAGACCGACTCCATGAAGGGAGTGTTGAGGGTCTTGTAGTCGTTGTCGAAGTCGATCCACCTTCCCAAGCGCTCGACGGTACGGCGCCATTCGGAAGAGTACCTCATCACGATGGCGCGGCACTCGGCGTTGTACTTGTCGATCCCCATGGCCATGACGTCGGCCTTGGAGGTGATACCGAGCTTCTTGTCAATCTCGTGCTCGACGGGGAGGCCGTGGGTATCCCAACCGAAGCGGCGCTCGACGTAGAAGCCGTTCGAGTGAGCGAAGCGGGTGACAATGTCCTGTAGGGGCATGAGTCAGCTTCGGCGTCTAGTGTAGCATCTGGGAAGAGTAGGATTGGTTCATGGACGATGCATCCTAGCACCTCCTCCGCCCTCTTGCTCGGTCCAGGATCAAGGAGCAGCTCTGTCCTCGTCTCCTCGCGACGGAAAAGAGCTGTAACACACCTTGACAGTGCCCATGAGGATATGTCCGTGGTGGGGAAGTCTGATACAATGTATGAGGTGTCAGCTCCACTGGCCTGCAACCGCCGAGAGGAGCTGGTATGAGCCGCCTGGCGCTCCCTGCTCCTCCTCGCTTTCTCTGAGGAGCTCTGAGCCGGTAAGAAAGAGCGGTAGGGGTGCACTCACCCGGTAGCGAAGGGAGGACCATCGTAGAACGAGTATTGAGGCTTGCCTACAGACTGGCGGACCGACTCTTGGAAAGCGTCAATCTCCTTCCAGAATCCGAGCACCTAACGAGTCAAAAAAGGGCGTGAGCAGGCCGTAGCAAGGTAGGCGGAGCTCAGGACGAACCTTCTCTTCTTCCTTGGGGAAGCTAAAGTTGCTCGAAGGGTTGTGCTCGGGGAACACGGCATTTGGATTCGTCGCCATGTTGGGCGGGAGAGAGAAAGAGCAAGAGACGCGAAACTGCTGGCTGTATGGCGATCAAAGGCTGACTCGAGGTTCCGGGTGGCGCTCCTTCGGCGTTCGGGTCGATGACTTCGCACAAAATCTCGTCCATAACACAGTCAAAGGCAGAGCGGCTCGGTCGGTTGCTTCGGCGGAGGAGCCTCCCAGCTCGGCAAGCGTGGGGGGCTAAATCGCATTGGCTCCCCCACCTGGCTCTCTCTCCCTCCTGCACCTCACTCGTCTCATCTCATCCGGATCATGGGAGCTGCACCTACTCCTCACAGCCGAGTGGTCGCCCTCCTCGCCCAGGCGCTCCCTCTCGTCTCCAAAGACCACCCCGCTTTCGCTGCTCTCGAAGAGGCTCATCGCGTCGCAGCAGGCCTGGATCCATACCTCGATGAACACAGCTCTCCATTGATCGTTCCCTCGACCCATGGCGTACCACAGAAGGAGGTCCGCCAGGTGTGGGCCGACTTGCTCGCTGCCACCGACGCCGAAGACTGGGCCCAGCGCAAGGAGGAGGGGACAACGACCTACGCTCTCAACTCTGGCATGGTGTGCTCATATCTCTCTATCCGATCCGACGCCTGCTAACCTCCCCTTTCCTCTCACAGTGCAGCGGCAACTACGAAGCCTCGGTCATTCAGCAGATCGCTCTTGCGGCCAAGTCGACTCGAGTGCTCGAGATTGGACTTTTCACCGGCACGACGACGTTGGCTCTCGGTCTGCTCCCCAAAGTCGAGGAGGTCGTAGCCCTTGACGTCGAGCCTTACCTCGAGAAGTTCGACCGCCCGTGCGTCGTTCTCCTTCTCCTCCTTTTCCTCCCCTCCCTTCAGAAACCATTTACTCACTCTGACTCTCCTCCAATAGGTTTTGGAAGCGCGCCGGCGTCTCGCATAAGATTCAGACTCTCATCGCGCCCGCCACCGAGTCGATCCGCCAGCTCAAGTCTGAAGGGCATCCGGCGTTCGACCTCGTCTTCATCGACGCCGACAAGCCTTCGTACAAGGAATATGTTTCGCTCCTTCTCGAGCTCGACCTTCTCACGCCCGACGGCATCATCCTTGCTGTGGGTCTCTCGGCGCTCGTTCCGGCCGAGCTGAATCGCCGAGCTTCGTTCTGACCCTCGTTGCTCACCATTGCAGGACAACACGCTGTACAAGGTGCGTTGGCTGATGTACAATAAAGCCTATCGACCGCTCACCGAGTCCACTATCCGGCAGGCTCTCCCTTGGGCCGACTGGAACCGCCCCGACGAGGATGCTCGCAACGCTGGGTCCAATAACAAAAGTGTGGGAGAGGCGACACAAGGGATCATCGAGTGAGTGTTCCTCTGCATTGTTGCTTCCCCGTTGCCAGCTGACCGTCCTGTCGTCGAACAACAGCTTCAACAAGTTCGTCCGCGACGACGAGAGGCTCTCGACGGTCGTTTTTCCCATCAGGGATGGAGTGACTGTCATCAGGAGGAGGATCTGATCGTCGTGAGAAGATTCTGTAGTAGTGTAGAGCTGTCAAGCTGTGCGAAAAGATGTGTTATGTGCCACGGTGGAGCTCAAAGCGAGCGCCGAGCCCAAACCAGGAGAGCGTCGCTCTCGGATTCGGTCCGTTTGGTCCTTGATGGAGGGCTAGAGCAGGAAACGTGAGAGCTGAAGCTTTGCAGTCCAAGTCGCGGACTTCGCCCATCAGCCTCCGGAGGCGTGGACGTCAATCGCCGAGCCACCTCGGTCCAGGATCAAGGAGCAGCTCTGTCCTCGTCTCCTCGCGACGGAAAAGAGCTGTAACACACCTTGACAGTGCCCGTGAGGACATGTCCGTGATGGGGAAGTCTGATTCGATGTATGAGGTGTCAGCTTCACTGGCCTGCAACCGCCGAGAGGAGCTGGTATGAGCCGCCTCGCGCTCCCTGCTCCTCCGCGCTTCCTCTGAGGCGTTCTGAGACGGTTAGAGAGAGAGCTGGAAAGATAAAGTACAAGTCTCTCGCAGTGCCCCTCGGCCCCAAGAAAGCGGTATCTCGCACATTCGCCGAGCCGCCACGCTTCAGCCTCAAAGTTGACGACAAAGCACAGCAGCTATGTTACAGCTCCAAATCTCCCCTATACTTTTGCTCCTCCTTGACCAAAGCTGCCAAAGCCCATCATCTTCATCATCTCTTCATCCGCTGCACCACCCATCTCGGTCTGCTTGGCCTTTGCTTCCTCCTCCTTCTTTCTCCGTTTGGCCTCCCTGGCCTCCTCCTTGCCTTTGAGCTCGGCCTCCTTGATCTCCTTGATCCGTGCAGCGAAATCGTACTGCTTCGACTCGGTCGTTGCGGCCGTCTTGGCTCGAAGGTCGGCGATCTTGAGGCGAACGTCGTTCAGGGTCGATTTGACGACCTTGGTCGTTTGGCCCAGTCGGCGAAGATCTGAGGTGATGAAGGGTCAGCGGATAGCTCTTCTCATCGAATGTAGCGAATCAACTCACGGCTCCTGCCGTTGATGTGGTCGAGGTAGCCCGTCGAGTCCTTGTAGGTCCTCTTGCAGACGTCGCAGAAGAATCCAGGTTGTCCTGCGCCGTTGCCAGCAGCCGCGTTGATGATGATGGTCTTGTTGAGGTTCTTGTCGAGCTCCAGAGGCGCATCACGAGCCTTCATCAGCTCGGTGGGCTTGGGCAGGTCGTCCTTCTTTCTTGGTGGCTTCTTGCCTGTTAGAAATGAGGCGAGGCTTAGCTGGGGGGTGCTACAGAAAGCTCGAGCTCAAACGCACCCTTCTTGGCGTACTCCTCTGCCTCCAGCGCTCGCTCATGCTGATCGCGATCCTGGTCAACAAGAGCGAGTCAGTTCTCTGGCCTTACTCAAAGGGGCACAGGCAGTAGCTCACCTTCTCCTTTGCTCGCTCCGTGTACTCCTCCTGATTCCATTCTTTCTGCGAGCGGAGCAAGAGGCGTTAGAGCTGACGGGCTGGGAGAGCAGAGATGGAGCGTACTCGGAACGAAGTGTCGGACTGTAGGCGAGCAGATGGTCAGCAGTCCTTCTGTCTTGATCTACTGCAACCCACTCACACTCGACTTGGCTCCGTAGGCTCCCTCCTTCTTTGACATGGCTGATGCGCTTGCTGGCGTCTGAGCAGGCGATGAGGTGCAAGCAGAGGGCGGAGGTCCTCTTGATATACACTAGATTCGATTGATGTGCTTTGTGTGCTTTTCGAGGCAGTGGCGAGCGACGAGTCGAGACGAGCGATTTGGGCAGGAGGGAGAGCCTGCGAGCGGTCGGCGCGGGTGCACATGCTGTGTCGGAAGGAGTGATGATCAGCAGAAGCTTGCGGCGGGACGAAGCTAGATATGTGGGCTTCAATACATGCAGGTCGTCCTCGACCCGGCCGCCATTTTACGGTGGGAGAGGTTCGGCGCCGAAGCGAGGACGTTCCCTCAGGGTAGTTGCTTAGTGAGTGACCGATGACTAGACGGGAGACGAAGATCTACACACGACTACTCGCTTACAGTCCACTGTCCGCATCGCTCGCACGACAAAGGGCGCTGAACCTTCGTCGAGTACGGTTCGCTGCTTCGGCTTCTGTTCTCTAATCGCGAACGGGTCCTGGGAATGAAAGAGTGTTTCAGTCAAACAAACACAAGAGAACCACTCCAACTCATGCCAAAGACGTCGCCTCGTTCTTCAGACGTGAAGCTGCTACTCGCCGAAGCAGTTATCGCCGACCTGAGCGACAAGGGGGCTCGGAGGTCTACATAGCTTGGTGTTCAGCAGTGAAAGATGTAGAGCAGGGTAGATAGGGCTCGCTCTCATTCTCTCGAAGTCTCTCGAGCGCAAGATGGCCAGCGAACGACTGTCAATTGCGCCGAGACGAGCACGCCCCCGAGCGTCCGAAACTGCACAATCTAGTACTGCTTCTTCTGGGAGAGCTGAAGGTGTGACGAGAACTCCTCGTAAGGCCCAGCCGAGGGCTCGATCTTGGTCCAGAGGTCGGGGGTGAGGAAGCCGTAGGTCTGCGAGGGGCGGGAGGGGTCAGCGAAAGGCTCGGCGATCGTGAGAAGCTCGGGGGGACGCACCTGGGTGATGGCAGCGTAGGTAGCCTTGATGAAGTTACCTGTCGTGATAAAGAAGGTGTAGAGGTCAGCAGACGAACGAGAGAATCAGACTCGGCGGAGAAAGACGAACCCATGGTCGAGGTGTTTCCACGGGAGCAGGTGTAGCAGTCCTCAACACCGGCAAGCTGGAGCATGCGCTTGGAGGCGGGGGCGGCGACGATACCGGTTCCACGGGGAGCGGGGATGAGTCCAACGAAGACGGATCCGACCTTGCCGTTGACCTTGCAGGGGACGGTGTGGGGCTCTCCGAGCTTGTTTCCCCAGTATCCACGACGAACGGGGATGACCGAGAGCTTGGCGAGGATGATGGCACCGCGGATGGCGGTGGCGACCTCCTTGGCGCACTTGACACCGAGTCCAACGTGCCCGTTGAAGTCTCCAATGGCGACGAAGGCCTTGAAGCGGGTGCGCTGTCCGGCACGGGTCTGCTTCTGGACGGGCATGATCTTCATGACCTCATCTGTTGAGCGTGCAGAGCAGAAGGTCAGCTCGGCGCTCGGAGCTGGCTCGGCGAACGAGGTCGCCGAAGCTGCTGGCTGAGCAGCAGCTCCTCCAAAGACTTCAAAACGTACCCTTGAGAGCGGGGAGGAGGATGTCGATGATCTGGTACTCCTTGACGGGGAGGGAGAAGAGGTAAATCTCCTCGATCGACTTAATCTTGCCGTCCTTTACGAGACGTCCAAGCTTGGTGACGGGAACCCTGCAGAGCACATCAACGTAAGCTCTTCCGTCCTCTACTGTAGCGCAATAGCAGCTCCCACGCACCACTCCTTCTCCTCGTCCTTGCGGGCTCCGCGACGGGCACCGCGGCGAGGGCCACGGCGGTCTCCACGTCCACGTCCAAAGCCACCTCGGGATTCTCCAGCGGGTGCGGGTGCGGACATCTGCAGGAAGAGAGCAGAGGTCAGCTCTACGCCCTCGCCCGTTCTCCCCTCTGCTCTCTTCCGCCCTTCCGCCAGCCGCTCAACGTGACCCGCTGCACCCTAGCAGTTTTTTGCCAGCGGCCCCCCCTCTTGAACGCCTTCTGCACCCTTTCCCCATGCGCCACTGCGTTTCTGCCTGCTCCTTCATCCTCCCGAAGCTCTCCTCCATTTTTTCCCCTTCCTTCGACATCCAGCAGCTCAACCCTTTGAGCAAGCGGCGCGGCGAGTTGGTCGAGGGGTGTCGGGTGTTTGTAGTGACCTTCGTACGCTGGTAGGTGGAGAAAGACTGACTTTGAAGTGAGGAACGGGCAAAAGAGGCGACCTCGACGCTGGAGCTTTCCCCTACCGCGATTCGACATTTCGACGTTTTCGGGAGCAAGCAGCTCAAGTCACTTTAGTTCACCACACAATGCTCCTTCAAATGTACCTTAGTAGAGCCGAGTTCCAGTCTCGACACGCCGTACTATAACATCACTATCAATCTCATTTCGCTCGACTCGCACCAGTTCGGCTTTCAGCTCTCTTCTTCGAAGCTGCTCTCTCGGCCCTCTCGGCTTCCGGAGAGGTGTTGCGAGACTGGTCTGTATTACTGCAAAAAGAGAGCAATGAGGGGAAATCACGACCACGGCGACGAGGTACGAGCGAATAGGGAGAAAGTGAAGAGGGAAGAGAGCGAACGAAAGCTACAGGAGGGTAACGACGACGACGACGACGATGAGGAGGACGATTTAGGTCGACTTGCGACTGGCGGGGGTGGGGCTGCCGGGGAGTCCTCCGGTGAGAGAGTTGCGAGGCGAGGAAGGGGAGCGAGGCGATTCGTTGCCGGCGACCTTCTCGGCGAGCTCCTCTGCGAAACGGCGAAAGAGAGGTCAGCTCGGACTCAGCGAGAAAGCGAGAAGGGCGTAGAGAGGAACATACCCATGGACGAGTCCGACTTGGCCATAGCCTCCCTCATGATGGACATGGTGTTCTCCAAACTCCTCCTCCTGGTCGAAGGCGAAGTCCTCGTCGTTCCCAGCGAGCTCTGCCTTCCATGTCCCTTCCTGAACCTCGCCGACGCATTCTCCGACACGGGGCTCTGCATCCCCTCGGCACCGCCCGGGCTGCCCGGCGCAACCGGACTGCTCACATCCTTCATCTCGGTCGATCCGCTCGGGCTTGGGCTCCTCGCCTCGGGCGAAGAAGGCGCGGTGGAAGCGTCGAACGAGTCTCCCTCCTCGAACGAATCACGCGAGGAAGCAAAGTCCTCGGGGTCGATGAGGTCGGGTGGGAGGTGCTCGTTGTCGATATCTGACTTGCGAGCGTCGGTGAAGTTGGTGATGGACTCCTTGATGCCGTCGGCGCCGTTGGCGAGAGCGCCGTAGGGGAGCTTGGTCTCGCCCGACACGTTCTTGAGCTCGGAAACCGACTCGGACTCCTCTCTGCGATGCGTCAAAGCAAGAGAACTATGTCAGCTTCCGTCTCAGCGAGAAGCGAGAGCCGAAGTCGACGTACCGAAGCACCGAGAACATTTTTGACATCTTGCCGACCGCGAGAATCTTGTTTTTGATGGCCTGCCTCCTCTCTGCGACCTCGTCCTCTGCAAGCCGTCGAAAGCGTGGTCAGCTCCCTCCCTGCGCCGAGCAGCGCCGACGGCCGACTCACCAGTCATATCGGGCTCAATCTCCTCTCCAGGAGTAGCAGGAAGCTCTTCCTCAATCTCTTCCTCCTCGTCCAGCTCCTCCTTGCTGCAGATGCCGAGCATGGCGATGAGCATGTCGGTGACTGTCAAGAGCGAGAGACGGGGTCAGCGTTTCCTCCCCAGTCCTCATCCACACCATCAGCTCACTCTTCTCTCCCACGAACGGCAGACTCCAGGTGAAGACGTCCATAAAGTTAGGAAGCCAGTATGGGTGAGGAGTGCAGTTGAACTGGCGAATGTTCATGACGTTGTTCTCGTACTTGAGGACCGCAGCCTTGTTGTTGTAGACGTCGAGGTAGTTGGGAGCCGAGAAGATGGTCATGACCGAGGGGAATCCAGTCGTCTTGGTCTTGCGGTACATCCGGTAACTGCGAGATCCGGGGGGGGGGGGGGAGAAGCGATGTCAGCTCGGGACTTCCAGGCGAGTGGGGGCAAGGAACGTACCCAGCATCCTGAGCCTCGTGCGCACGAATAATGGACAGCAGACCGTTCCGCTCGAGGAACTGGCAGGCGGCGGTGTAACTGCAGAAGAGGTGAGGAAGGTCAGCTACGCTTCCCCGGACTCTCGCCACGGCGCACAACGGCGCACAACGGCGACAGCGACCATCGACTCACGTGAAGAAGTACGAGCAACCACGGACGTGATTGTGCACGAAGCCATCCGAGTTCTTCTCGTTACCAAACTCCTCCAACGGGTCGGCCCACAACAAATCGCACATGAGGCCGTGAGTTGGGGGCTCGCGGAAGCGATTGACCTGCGAGGAAGATGAGCGTCAGCTTCTGAAGCCTCTGCGAGTGTTTACCCAGTACTCACGCCGCGAAGGTCGTCGAGGGTGTTAAGCTCGGGGCTCAATCCTCCGTGAATGCAGAGGAACTGCTTGTTCATGACGGCGGCGAGGGGAAGGGTGCAGAATGACTCCATGCAAGCGTTGTAGACTTCCTCCGAGTACTTGTGCTTGCCTGTGGCGCATGAAACGTCGCTGGTCAGCGAGGGAGACGATGTGGGGGCGGAGGAGCGAGCAACGCACATTCGAGCTTGAAGGTGAAGTAGTCGGTCAAGTGACGGCACTCGTGATTACCGCGAAGAAGGAAGAGAGTGTTGGGGTAGTGGATCTTGAGACTCCAGAGGTAGAGGACACACTGCGCGAGGAGCAAGGATTAGCGATTCCGTACGGCGCTGGCCCTCGAAGCGAAACGGCTCACTTCGATGGAGAAGTATCCGCGGTCGACGTAATCTCCGAGGAAGAGGTAGCGAGTGTCGGCGGGGTTCCCTCCAACCTCGAACAGCTTCATCAAGTCGAACTACGGGACGGACCAGGCGCGAGAGGCAGAATGGCACAGCGTCAGCGTCCAGTTCTTGAAGCGCGCTCGTAGAGTGAGTTCAAAGCAGAGCAGAACTCACGTATTGTCCATGTATGTCACCGCAGACTGTAGCGAGCGATCAAGAAGCCAGATCAGCCGACAGAAACGAGGTTGACAGGCGCGCACGCGAGACGGGCTTACCAGTGATGGGAGCATCGACTTCGAGCAAGTTGGGCTCCTCACGAAGCAGCTTGGATCCCTCTTGGAGGATGAAGATGGCCTAGCAGGGAGCAGCGAGCGGTCAGCAAGCGAAACGGCGAGGAGCAAGGTGCGTGACGCTGCTCGAGGACACGCTCCCCTTAGACCGCCGCCTACGCTGTAGCGGAGCAGTAGGGGCGAGGGCTGAAGCGACTCACCTGCTCATCAGTAAGCCTGCCTTCGCGGTAAAAGTGGTTCTTGAGGAAAGCAATGTCTGGCTTTGTCCTCGTCTCGTCCGAGTAGAACTGCTCGTCGGTGGGCTTGAAGAAGGCGGGAGCCTGCACCTCTTTGACTACACGCTCGGTCGTGCTGAACGTCTGTCCATCGTCCGCTACATGCACCGTAAAGTCGATGGTGGGCGGCAGGACGGCGCCGCGCTGACGGATCTGCGAGATGGCCGCCTGTGTTTGTGCTCGCTTGCCTGACGCGTCGGCCATGGCGTAGGGGAGCAGGCGGTAGACGAGGCTGAAAGTGTACGAGAAGGCGACTGTAGCTGGCTAGACGAGCCGAGCTGGAACCGAGAGGCAAGGAGTTCAGAGGGGAAGAAAGTGGCGGAGAGAGAGCCTCTCGAAGCTGAGAGCGGGGGGAAGCGACCAAGGGGCGAGGCCCGATTCGCTAATTGCAAGCTCTTGCCTGCATAGCAGTGCAAGTCCTACACTGTAGCTGTAGCTTATCTGTCCCCTTGTGAACGAGACTTATCGCACACGACACAGCATGCGAAGGGGCCCGAGCGCCATCGTCGCCCGCCGAGAACCGAGCGTCTCCCTTTCTCTTCGCTCTCTGCGCTCTCTGCAGTCGGTGTGTAGCGCTGGAAGTCAAAGTTAAGATGCAACAGAGCTTGGTCCTATCTCCCCTCCTCCCCTTGGTCTCTTCACATTCAATTCTTGACCGCCGTCCTCGCCGAGCTCCGAGTCGCCTGCCACCGCTCATCCATCCTCTCTTCCCATCTCCTCCGCTCGTCTACAGTCCACATATCAAACCAGACCTTGATACGACATCGAGGTGCCCATCCCGACTCAGGAAGCGCCAAACAGCACCGAAATGCGATCTTCTCGCCGATCGCGGAGAGGTTGAGGAAGAGGAGGGAGCTGGGTAGGCGACCGAGGGCCGTGGCAAGTTGGTCGGGCAGTGGGAGGTCGAAGAAGTCTTGAGTACATATCTTGAGCTGCCGAATTTGGTACACGATGCGAGAAACGGGCAGAGGTGGAGGAGGTCGTCGGGGTCGGGTTCGAATGGGAGCGTGATTTCGAGGAGGTAGAGGCTCTTGAAGGAGGCGAGCTGGGGGTCGACATTTCCCCAAACGTTTCGGGGAGATGAAGGATAAGGTGCTGGAGAGATAGGGAGGAGTTTGTGGCGTATTTCGAGAGGGAGGAGAAGGCGCGGGGGTGAAGTGAGAGGAAGGTGAGGTTCCAGGAAGGACAACACCAACAGCGAGCTGATGTGAGATGACCTCGAAGTTCGGAGAGAGAGAGAGAAGGGTGTTCCAAAGGTTTTGTCCTGCCCACGAGTCATCAGAGCGCTCAAACGTAAGCTTGAGCCGCCGAAGGTTGGGTCGCCAGCTCCCGATGCGCTCAATGAGAGGGAAGGCAGAGGCGGGGCTGAAGTACCAAAGATCTGGGAGAGTCAAGCCGTCGCAACACACGAAGATGACACCCAGCGCCCGGGCGACTCGCCCGAGGTGGACCGGCGAGCTGTAGAGGACGTATTCCTCCTTGTTGAAAATCTGCAGGGTCCGCACGAACTTCCGAGCACGCTTGTTCGTAAGCAATGCGGCCTCCAACTCGTGCGAATCTACGTCGACCGACGTGCCGATGCCTTTAGTGACGAACACATGGAGGTCGCGATAAAATCCGCTCGGCGGCGACGGCGTTGAGGCGTTTCGAGGCGCGCGGGCAGGCCAAGAGGGCGTGATACCGAGGAGATTATGCTATGGTACGATCCGAGGTCTTGCACATGATGTCAAGGATGCGAACGAGCACCTCGGTTGGGAGGGAGGGAATCATCGCCGAAGTGCCGAGGGAGATGATGAGTCGGTGGGGGCTGACGCTTGCAGTGAAGAGTGAAGGAGTAGAGAGCGGTGGGTCAAAGAGGACAAAGGCGACGAGGTGGCTATCGTCTCTGCTGGCGAGTGAGTGTCAGCGCTCGGCACGGGCCTGCATCTCGAGCCTCTGAGGGTCTCGAGAGACGACTGAGCGCTATAAAGCACAAGTGTAGCCAGAGAAGACGTATTTTGAAGTGGAGTGGCGACTCTACGTCCAGCTGAGAAATGATGCTGCCACAGAAGCGCGAGATCCCTCGCCTCGAGAGCCGACGACCGGCTGAAGAGTGAAGCACCGGAGGTGAAGGCGGGGACGAGCTGCGATCCTGATTGAAGCTGCACGAAGCTACAATCCTCCGCAAGACGAGTCGAGCGAAGACGAAGGACGTGGTCAGAGCACAAGGAGCGAGCGCTCGCTCGTCATGGGAGCAAGTCTCTCTCCTCCATTTCACCTCGTCTTCATCTCTCCACCGCTTCGGACCGCTATCAAGAGCCTACAGATTCCAGCTACTCCCCTACAAGCGAGGTCAGCCTCGACTAGCCTACAGCTCAACCGGTAGAGCGCGCGCGCCTCCTCGAGCTCGTGCGCGTCCTTGAGGTGAGTTCACAAGCTGGTACAGGCTTCAGAAACTGGAGCTGACTCGGCTACATTTCTACAGGGCTTCAGGATGTCTGCTACTGAGACGACAGTCGAGGGATCGACCTACATTCACGCTCTCGCCTCCTACATCCGCCAGCACGAGTCCAAGCTCGCCGACTTTGTTCGGCGCAAGCCAGCGCCAACTGCACCTTCCTGGACGACCATTCTCACCCTCGGCATCGTCGCTTCGGACGTGCCCCTCGAGCGGAAAGCGCCCCTCATCCTCCGGTTCGACCCCCACCACCTCTACTACCTCCTCCTCAAGTTTGATGAGGTGGGCATCCCCAACATTGGCAGCCTCGACGTGAGGATAGATGGAGGAGCGAGCAGGCCGATGAGCGTCAACTATGGCAACGCGCACCTCCCGATACCAGGCGGCGGGACGCTGGGCATGCCCAACTCGGACACCATGTCGATTCGCTCGGGCTTGTCGTCCTTCTCGATGGGTTCGGGATGGTGGGGTACGTCAGCTCCTCCGCCAGACGAGTCGGTCGACGTCAAGTACCTCTACTCGAGCTGCACCAAGCTGCCGGCGCTTCGCCTCTCCCCCTTCTCCTTCTCCTCGACTCCCTCTCCTCGCAACCCCGTACCCACCCTCCAACGCGCCGTGCAAGATTTCGGCGATTGTCCACCACCCGACACTACCGTCCCGCTCTACGCCTTCAAGAACCTCCAAAGCCTCATCCTCGAGGACCTCGACCCTCGCGCTTTCCTCGGCTGGGACGTGCTCAGTGTGCAGCTGAGGAGTCTGGAGGTGCATAGAAGCGGAATTGAGGATCTTGGCGAGCTGGTGTGCGATGCGGTGGTGGAGGATATGGAGCGCAAGAAGAAGGGGAGTGGAGGCGTCGGCGAGGAGCGACGGCGGAGACAAGGGACGTCGATCGGTCTGGACTCGGTACACGACCACGAGCATGCTTCCAAGGGCGAGGAGGATGCCTCTTCGACCAATGGCGATCTCACCGAGCCTTCCTCTTACCCCGTTCCTCCTCGCGCCGCCTGGTCTCAACTTCGACACCTCTCCCTCGCCAACAACTCCCTCACCTTCGTACCCAGCCCACCTCTCTCACACCTCTCCGTTCTCACCTCCCTCGACCTCTCCTCCAACCTCCTCATCTCCGTCCCAGTCGGCCTCTCCCACCTCCACTCCCTTCGCTCGCTCAACCTCTCCGACAACATGATCGACACTCTCGTCGGCGTCTCCAAAGCTGTCGGAGCTGTCACGGTCATCAATCTCTCCAAGAACCGACTCGAGAACCTCTCGGGACTCGACCGCCTTTTCGCACTCGAGCGCATCGACGTCCGCGAGAACAGGCTCAGGGAGGCGCTCGAGGTCAGCCGATTGGCGAGATTGCCTTGCCTGCGACAGATGTGGATTGAGGGCAATCCCTTCTCTGCGCCTATAGCAGAGGGTGGCGAGGAAGGCTACCGAGTCAAGTGCTTCAACTACTTTATCGCCGAGGGCCGAGGGGATGTCACGCTTGACGGCACGGGACCAGGCATGAACGAGCGCCGAACGATGGAGAATCCCCGGCCGAGATCGTCGAATGGCAAGTCGAGGAGCGCCAGCACGGGCGGACCCTCGAGGAGCGAGGAGGCGAGGACGGCCAGCGAGGCCAAGATCGTCGGTCGCAGGGTGGTCACTACACCTCATCCCTCGCGCATTCGAGGACAGAAGCAGCCCGAGCGCCCTACTTCCCCTAGCCGCCTCGATTCTCCCTCGACCTCTCCTTCTGCCGCCTCCGCCCTCCCTCCTCTTCCTCCGACCATCACCCCTCCGACCAAGCACAAGTCTCGCCACCGCAAGCCCCGCCGTATCGTCGACCTCGATGGCGGACCCTCCCCTTCCTCCAACGCGCCTTCTTCCACTCGAACGGCCGGCGATGGCTCAGCGACGAGCGGACTGAGCGACTCGGATCTCGGCTCCAGCTCGGGCAGGGAGCTCTCCAAGGGTCACGGAGCCGGTCGTCGCCCGATGGAGGGTCTGTCGGCCAAGAAAGAGCTCTCGGCGGCGCAGGAGGAGGCAGAGGAAGACGAGACGGCCGAGTCCTCCTCTCCCATTCGCAAGCACACTCGCTACCCAACCTCTCCCGCCGGCTCAACCACAGCACTCCCCTCCACTCGTCGACTCGAGGGCTCCTCCTCCCTCGGCGCCTCCACCACCAAGAAGGCCACTCGTCGCGAGCGCCTCTCAGCTTCGACCTTCGACCCTCCCACCACCTCTGGCCACAGCTCGGACGAAGGCGCTCAATCTCGCATCGAGAACTCGGGCGAGGCGTTCCGGAAGAAAATCGAGGCGTTGAGGAATGAGGTGGGGGAGAGCTGGTTGAGTGTGCTTGGCGAGAGGGAGTTGGCGGCGGAGAGGAGTAAGAGCCAGAGTGAGGAGGAGGGGGCGGCGAGGAGGAAGAAGGCGGATGAAACCGAGGCCGAGTCGAGCAAGGAGACGACTACGTCGACTTCGGCGGCGGAGACGAGCGCAGCGGCGTCAAAGCCGGAGGAGGCGGTGGCGGCGGTCAAGCAGGTGGTGAAGGGTAAAGGCAAGAAGAAGCGCAAGAAGAAGGGTGGTTCTTGAGCTTGTCGAGTAGCATACTAGACCGATACTGCAGCATTTTCGTTCATCATTTCCTTCGCCGCGGAGCACCTCACCGATTCGCGCTGCTTCTGCTCTCGAATCCCGCCAACCCCATCACAATTGCACAAATCTCCACCACGAACGCGGCGAAAAGACCCTTCCTCTGTGCTGTACAATGCGGGATATCGATGAAGGAGGGTCGACGCTGGAGGATCGGAAAGGGAGTTGCTAGGGTAGCGGTAAGGTTGCGAGGAAGACGCTGAGTGGTGGTGGTGGTGGTGGTAGCAGTGGGAGAGGACAAAGATACGACTAGGCGGACATGAGTGTGGGAGCGGCAGGTGGTGGGGTCTGCTGCTGTGAAGGAGGACGAGGGAGGTCAGCGCCGAAGGGAGACAGAGCTGCTTCCTCGATGGCTGCAAGCTCCAGGAATGGCTTCACGCTAAGCTCACTTCGGGGATCTGTAGATGCGCGAAAGGTCAGATACAAGTCTTGAACCGGTACAGCAAGCGATGAGCTCACCAAAGGGGAAACGGGCTTGTTCGTCTCGGCGAACAGGCGACCAACGAGCACTCCAACACCCTCGAACACACCGAGCAAGATACCGCAACCAATAGCGGATCCGAGCATTCCTCTTGGTCCACCTACAGACGGGAAGGAATCGCAACGAAGGACGCATCAGCTCACGGCGCCTTCGCTCGAAAGCGCAACAGCTACTCACTGCGAACGGCAAGGGTTCCACCAGTCAGGAAGCCCGAGATGATAGCGTTGTAGGGGTCCTCCTTCTGCCTGTAGCCCTTGACCGCGCAGTCAAACGACGAGAAGAGACCACCCCAAACTCCGAAGTTGCCTCCAACGACCGGTGCGCGCGCCTTGATGGCCGATATGGAGCCTAGCAGCTTGTCACCGCGGGGAGAGTTACGTGCTCCCTTGATGCCGTGCCAAACGGTACCTCCGACAGCTCCCATGGCGACTGTCGAAAGGGAGTGAGAGATGAGATGGCCCAGGTCAGCGAACAGCTCTGTAGCAGCCCAGAGAGCAGTATAAGCACGTACAAGCTCCTCCGAAATCGTTCAAGATGACCCATGGGCTGTAGCAAGACCTGGTTAGCTGATCCCTCCCCTGCAAGACGCCGACGCCAGCTCCGTCGCCTTCGCCTAGCGTGTCGCATCGTCAGCTCACCAGGGGTCGCGGGTGTGATCGCTGTAGAAGAACAAGTCAGCTTTCTATCCCTAACGGTGATTTGGGCAAAGAGCAAGCTGCTGCAACGCACTGGCGAGACATATCGAAAAAAAGTGCGGGCGGACGAAGGCGGAAGGAGAGCGGTTGAAGGAAGGTAGAGAGTGTAGAAGTGTGGCCGAATAAGCACTGCTTGCTGTCCTAGAGCGAGCGGCGGAGGCGAGAAACGACTAGGTGACGAGGGTTTGTTGTGGCGAAGCCAGAGCTTGGACTTGCTCCGCCGCGCGCCGAGGCGAGGCAGAACGAGTCGCGTCGCAGGCTCAGGCGACTGGCAAGCGGAGCAGATTGAGATCGTCTTAAATAGTATTGGTCACAATGTAGCATCAGAGAGGGGAAACAAGAGCGCACAGAAGCACCAAAGCAAGACAGTAACCCGAGTGTTGAAACGGAAAAGGGTAGGGGTATACAGGGAAGGGAGAGACATGACCTATCAACGTGTGTGTCCGACATTCTCCTCCTCGCGGCATTCGCCTCAATGCATCGCCGCCGCAAACCGGCTGAGAGCGTTCAAGATGGACCGAGGATCCGTCTTGACGGCGGCGCCGAGGGCAGCCAGCACCTCTGCAATCGAGAGAACGAGAGCAAGATAAAAGAGAGTCAGTCAAAAGTGACGAGGAGCAACAGACAGCGACGAGACTCACCGGTGTAGGGGCCCAGACGATGCAGCGTCAGCGTCGAGAGGACGTTCTCGATCCTCTGCAGGTAGCCTTCCAGGAGCGCTGCCAGCTCCTCGTCGCTTGAATCCGGTCGTATGGGGTAGGCGAGCGAAGTAGGATGGATGATGGCCTTGCGCCTGGCGAGAGCGAGCTCGGCGCTTACGGCGGGACCGTTCTCGTCCTCGTACCGGTGAGGGTTGACGATGGCGGCGGCGGCGGCCTCGAGGCGCTGGCAGACTCGACCAATTCCCTTGACGAGGTTGACGTCGATGATCTGCGATGAAGGGCTGTGAACGGGAAGAAATGGTCAGCGAGCCGCGCCGAGAGGGGAGCAAGTCGGCGAGGCACTCACTCGTAGATCTCGGTCTGCGCCTTCTCCTGCACGTCCTTGGTCGGCTTGATCCGATCCTTGAGCGCCTTGGGCCAGATGAGAGAGATGACCTCGGCGGTCTCGAGTCCCTTGAGGCGACGCTCGCCGAGCTCCTCCATGCCGAACCCGAGGCGACGAAGGGCGAGGACTGTAGAAACGGAAATAAGGGTCAGTTTGCATATCGATGAGCTTGAGGAAAAAGACCTACCATCTTGCTTCTCACTCGGGTCGAGCCAATCCTCCTCTTCCTCCTCGCCGCTGTCGCTGTCGAGCGAAGAAGGCTCGGGTCGAGCGTCCATGACGACCTCCTGCAGAACGAAGTGGAATCAGCGAGCTGTAGTCGAGCGAGACGAGAGACCAAACGCACCTGGATGATGTCGATGACATCTTGACTTGCGCTGATCTGCCCTCCTTCGGCCACGGCGGAAATCCTCGCCGAACGATTGACCATGGGACCAAAGTAGTCCATGCGCCTCGTGATGGGATCGGCCTCGCACACGGGAGCGCCCCAATGCATGCCCATCCTGACCGACAGTCCGCGGTAGATGATGTCGCCTCGAGCGTTGGTGATCTCGCGCCCTTCCTCCGAGTCGAGAATCTCTTGAGGCCAGTCCTCGCGAAGGAGCTCGAGCTGGACCGTAAGACACCAGAGGAGGGCCGAAGTGACGGTGGGGAAGGAGACCATGAAGGCGTCGCCTTCCGTTTTGACCTCGTATCCTCCAATGGCGCGAAGCTGGCGACGAAGGAGCTGGTTGTGCATCCTGATGGCCGTCTGCATGCCCGGATTGGACTCCCAAAGAGCGGTAGAGTTGCGGATATCCGTAAAGACGAGGGCGACCATGCCGACGGGCGGAGCAATCTCGCGCTCGACCAAGTTGAGGTAGCGCTCGCCGGCGCCCTCCTCCTTGCGACTGCGCATGGCCATGCCCGTCCGCTGGGCGCCGTAGAATCCGCCCTCGTCGTCGTGAGGATGCGCTCCTGCGCGATGCGAGCGGTAGCCTCCCTTCTTGGCCTTGTTGAAGAGGTCGCCGACGGCGAGGACCATGACCATGACGTTCTGCGACGAGCCGTAGGAGATGGCGAGGTCGCGAAGCTTGGCGGCGGCGGCCATGGGATCTGCACGCTCGGTGCGGGCGACGTCGACGGCTGCCTGGTAGGACATGTGCTCCCACAGGCCGCGGTTGGCGATGATGACGAACTCGTCCGTCTCCTCGAGCTCAATCTCGTCGATGTCGGGCGAGGCGTTGATGGCGGGGAAGACATTGTAGAATCCGAACGAGCGGGAAATGTCAACTTCGTCGTTGACGTATCCTCGATGTGAGATCCAGCCCTCGGCGGTGCGGATGCGAGCAATCTCGGCGGCGTCGAACGGCTCGTGGCGCTTGCCAATGAGGCGGAGCTTGCCCTGCTTGCTGGCGATGACGGCGAGGGCGTTTCCAGCGTTGGCGACGTACATCCGCTTGCGCCGAATGTAGACGATGATGCCGGCTGCTCCCGTCCTGACCGACGCCGACGAACGATCCGTGAGGCTGACCTCCGAGTCCTTGCGACGAGACTCCATCGAAGGAAGGAGAAGGTTGCCGTAGTCGCGGTTGATGCCGAGGAAAGCTCGCCGAAGGGCGTCGCTGGTGACTTCGCCCGACTTGAGGCGGGAGAGCTCGAGGGTGAAGACGGCGGTGAACGAGTCCTGAAGGTACTTGACGAGCTTGGCGCCCGTGTTTTGACCCTTGTTGACGGCGTCGAAGAGACCAAAGATGGCCTCGTCGTCCTTGGAGCGGAAGCGAGGGATGACGATGTCGAGGAGCGAGAGGGTATCGTGGCGCTGGCCGAGCGTGTCGGCGATTCCGTAACCGATCTCGTTGATCTCGGAGAGTGAGGTGCGCACGCGACGATCCTCATTCTCGTCTGGTACCGAAGGGATCATGAGGGTGACGTCCATGAGGCCGAGGATGCGGAGCTTGGTGAGGGCGCTGAAGTCGGCGAGGTTGCGACGCTTTGCCGACCGGGGGAGGTTGGAGGTGTCGTTTTGGTGTCCTGGCTTGATTTCGAGACGCTTATTGCCCGATAGGTTGAGGTAGCGGAGCTCGAGGTTCCAGTTCCTGCGAGGTTCGATCGAGGATCAGCTCGGCGCTCTTGCAGGGCTTCGAGAGAGCGGGCTCACCAGTTCCAGTCGTAAGGCCAATTGGCAATGTTGTACTTGAGAACGTTGCTTCCGACGTCGAGGGCGTAGAGCTTCTTGATCTTGCCGAGCTCGGCGGGGAGGGTTTGCATCTGGAAGGAGGGAACGAGTCAGCTTGAGAAGCGCGCACGAGAGAAACCTCGACTCACCCTGTTGCCGTTGAGGTAGAGGAGTCGCAGGCTGGTCAATCGCTCGAGATCGTCCGGCGGTAAGCTCGTGAGCTTGTTGCCCGAGAGGTAGAGTTCTTCGAGCTGGCCGAGGCGGAAGAAGCTGCGAGGGCGAGGGAAGTCAGCTTTTGCTTGAGTACGGGAACAGAGAGAACTCACCTCGTCGCCATGACCTCGGTGATCTCGTTGAAACTCAAGTTGAGGATTCTCAACTCCGACATGAGCGAAATGGGCACGAGCGAATCGTTCTCGAGCTGGTTGTCGCCGAGGAAGAGCTTCTGCAGACTCAACGCCAGAGGCGGGGCGACTCGACCGGACGAGGTAGACGGCGCTTTGGAGATGGTGGACAGCTTGCGCGCTTCAATCTCGTCGAGGCCGGGTTCGGCGACCAAGGCCGGTTCGGGAGGGTCGGGGAAGTCCTTGAGGAGGTTGGAGGAGGCGTTGAGGGAGGTGAGTTGGGGGCAATTCCAGAGCGAGGCGGGGAGGGTTTGGAGGTTGTTGCCACTGAGGTTGAGGGTGTTGAGGCGACCGAGCTTGCCGATGGAAGAGGGGACTTCGGCGAGGAGGTTGTTCTTGAACGACAGATTGACGAGGTTGCCAAGCGATCCAATGCCGTCGGGGATGATGCGAATCTGATTGGAATCGAACACGAGGTTCTCGATCGACCCGAGGTGGGAGAACATGTCGGGCGCGAGGGTCGAGAGTTTGGCGAACGAGAGGTTGAGCGAGGTGAGGCTCATGCTCGTGCCCGAGATGACAAAGCGGGTGAGCGAGTTGTTGGAGGCGGTGAGGATGCGGATATGAGCCCAAGTGGCGTCGAGGACGGAGGCCTGGTTGTACTCGCAGCGGAGGACCTCGAGGCTCGGGACGTTGGCGATGGGCGAGAGGTCGGTGATGAGGTTGCGCCGGCAGTCGAGCTCCTTGAGGTGCTCGAGGTTGCTCAGAGTCGGTGGAAGCGAGTTGATCGTGTTGGCGAGTAAAACTAATCGCTCGAGCGACTTGAGCTGCCCGATCTCGGGCGGCACGACGTTGATCGTGTTGAACGAAATGTCGAGCTCGACGAGCGAAGTGACCTCGGCGACGACGGCGGGGATTGAGTCGAAGCGGTTGTTGCTGAGGTTGAGGTACTTGAGCATCTTGAACCGCGCAAAGTAGTCGGGGAGGTTCCACAGGCGGTTGTTGTGGCACTTGAGCGACATGAGCTCGCCGACGTCCTCGAGGCTGATGTGCTCCAGCTCGACGATGTGGTTGTTGGAGATGTCGAGTCGGGTGAGGGTGACGCACTCCTTGACAGCTTGCGGTATCCGCTTGATGCCCATGTGGGAGAGGACGAGCTCGCGAAGGGAGGTGCAGAGCTGGACGAAGTCGGTGGGCAGGTCGAACGGTCGGTTCTTGGACAGGTTGAGGCTGACGATCTCGTGAGCGTGGCGGTACAGGAAGATGGGGATGGTCTCGACGCCCTTGCCGGAGAGGTCGACAAACTCGAGGCTATCGCCGACGTCCTCCTCCTATGCGATTCGAGCGAGTCAGCGAGAGGATTCCAGAACCGAGAAGGAACGAGGACTTACTCCTGCTGAGATGGAGGAATGCGTCGCCTTGTAGATGAGCTTGCAGAGGTACGAGTTGTCCTCGCGGCCGAGCTCCTCGAGCTTGTCGAGCTCGGTGTATCCCGCCTGCTCGAACCGGCGCTTCTGCAGCAGCACGGGCTTCTCGTTGGCTCCGACTCGGCGTTCTGTGATACAGTTGAACCGATCAGTTGCGATCACGTAGCGACGAAGGATTGAGAAACGCACCAGTCCCCTTCTCGCGAAGGTAGAGAGCATGGCTCGATTTGCCGTTGACTTGGAACTTGCGGGCGAGGGTGGCCGTGAGCTCGGAGGCGGTGACGGTGAGAGGTGCAGGTAAGGTGGAGAAGGTCGAATCGGGGCGGAAGATGCGGATCATGAACTGTCGTCGGCGCAAGAAGGGTCAGCTACGTCCTCGGCGCTCAGGAAGCTCAGAGACGAAACTCACAGGCTTCGATCCTCCACTCCTCAATCCATCAGCAGTCCCCGGTCTACCACTCTTGGTCCCTGGCCTCCCCTCCCTAGTCCCCGGCCTCCCTCCACCCATCGCCCCCTCCTCTCCCGCTCCAAACGCCTTGACATGTCCCGGATCCGGCGAGATCCCACCCTCACTCTCCAAATCCTCCGTCTCATCATCCTCGACCTCCTCCTCACTCGAATCATGATCCAAAGCCCCCGCCTCGGCTTTGACAGCCCACGAATCGGGCGCGGTCCATGCTCCCGAGGAAGGATGACCAGCGGCGGCGATAGTAGGTCCCGAGCCATGCCTGCCCGTTCCCGACCCTCCTCCGATACTCCCTCCCGCCGAGCCAGGCGGTATCGGCTCAAAGTTGACCGCCGAGGGACGACGACCTGCTGAACCTGTAGCGGTGCCCATGTTGTACGAGTGCATGGCGCTCAGACCGCTCGAGGTCCTCAAGAGGCCTGGCCGAGCTCCTGCACCGCCACTGCCGCCGGGAGGGGTGATGGAGAGAGGGCTAACGGGAGCATGGCTGGTGTTGCCAATGCCGGCCTGAGCAGCCCAAGCGGCGTTGGCGTGGCCCGAGGTCGATCCCGATGCAGCAGAGATGTTGCCGATGGAAGGTTTGCGACCGAACCCTCCTGAGCTGGCGATACCGACTGGGGAGGACGAGTCGGAGCCGGGAGAGGAGGAAGGGAGGTAGCCGTTGGGGTCGAGGGAGCCTCTTCGAGAGCCGGCGAGGAGCATGGGTCCCGACATGCGACGTTGGCCTGGTACCCAATGTTCGGGGAAGCCGTTGTTGTGGTGTGCAGAGTTGGGGTCGGCGGGGTCGAGAGTTGAGCCTGAGGAGGGGGAGCGAGAGAGGGAAGCGGAGGGAGGCGGGTTGTTGATGGCGTTGAAGTTGACGATTCCTTCCATCGAGTTGAGGTTTGTATCGAGAGAGATTTCGGGGTCGATGGTGAAGGCGTTGGGGTTGCGAGGGGTAGGGCCGGACGACCCGCCTCGGCCTGGAACGATCGAGTTGCCTCGGTTCGGCGTTGGTGGCTTCGTCTTGTACTTGCTCTTGCCGTTGCGCGACGCCGATACGCTGGCGCGAGGAAGGATGTCGGCCGCGTCGCCGCGAGCTTGGAGTTTGGCTGGTAGCGCGACGTTGTCGAAGTGAGGAGCGGGTTGCTCGGCGAGAGAAGGCGAGTCCGAGTGGTAGCCTGCGAGTGGAGCAAGTGAGCTCAGGCTCATGAGAGGTGAGCAAATGGAACGTACCATCGCGAACATCACTACGACTTGTCTTGCGCTTGAGGAAACCGAGACCGAAAGCGCCCTTCCGCTTCTCCTTGGGGGGAGGAGCATCGTCTCGGAGAGGGTTGGCGGAGCGAGAGCCACGGAGGTTGGATTGCGAGGACGTGGCCTTGCCCTTTTTCTGGTTACGGAGAAGAGGTCAGCGTCTGGGATAGAACCCTCTCCTTAAGCCTCGCTGCTACTCACGTCGCTAGAGGTGCTCGCCGACTGTCCCCACGGCGCAATGACTCTCACCGAGCCGTTGTCGGGCCTAGGACTGCTGGAGCCATCTCCTACAGCACCGTTGCTAACTTTTGCTCCCCAACCATTCCAGCTCTCGAGGCCTGCCTCGCCTGGAGCATCGCCGAAGCCATTGCGTCCCGCTCGCCCAGCCATTCCCTTGGAGCCGGCTGGGTCCAAGTCGACGCCTACTCCGAGCATCTTGGCCTGTTTGGATGAGCGAGGGACGACGGGTTCGTCGTCGAAGTCGGCCATGTCGTGCGGATGAAGCTGGCGGGGCGAACGAGAGGGCGAAAGAGTGGGCGGAGGGGGCGAAAGGTGGTGCTGGCGCTGCTGGCGCTGGTGCTGTTGGAGGGCGGTAGCAGCGGAGGGGAAAGAAGGGCTACCGCGCGAGTAGAGAGAGCGTTGACGGCCGAGGGAGGAAACGAGGCGGTCGTTGCTGTAAGTCGCTAGTTGGGGAAGCGAATGCGAGCTAGAGAGGCGCGGCGCTGGTGCTTGTTTGTGGCCGAGGGTGCCGTAGCGAGGAGTTGTAGGAGTGTAGGAGAAGTCGTCGTCCCAGGTAGAAGCCGACGAAGACTCGCCCGAGGAGAAGCCTGGCAAGAGCGACGAGTTGCTGGTGCTGCTGTTGCTGCTGGAAGTGGTGGGGGCTGCTCCTCCTGCTCCCAACAGCTGCTGACGTGACTTTGCAGTTTGGTGTAGAGTAGGGAAGAAGCTAGAAGTCAAATCCCTTGAAACGAGCTTTGTAGCAGATCCCTTGAGGCGAGGAGAAGGGGGAAGGTTGGCGCTCGAGGGAGAGGTGGCTGAGTAGGACCTGGACGAGCTGTCCTCTCGCATGTAACGCCGAGTGCCGTGTACGCGAGCGAGACGATGAACCCGTCGACAAAGGGTACAGCCGACGTAGAAGCGGAAAGAGGTGTGCTCGAGGGATACAGGCAGAGGGGGGAAGAGAGGGCGCGCCTCAAAGAGTTGAGGGAACTCAAGTACTCAAGTCGATCACCAAGGCCGAGGCCCTCTCCTTCGCGCCCAGCAAAATGGCCTTGCAACGACCTACAGATTCCTATTTGCTACTATTGGTTTTTACTGGGAACCCTGTAGGACGACAGGGAACACGCTCGGTTCGATTCAAATTGAACGGCTCTAGCGAGAGCCCTAGAGCCCTTGGCCCTTTCTCAGCGAGTCGCTCTTGCCTCCGCACCTTTCGCTCTCGGTTCTCGCTCGCTTCAACTCATTCCGTTCCTCGCTACATTCACGGCTCTCACTACATACACTCTGCTGCTTCTGCTCATCGATAGCTCTCCTCCGACGCCAACGGCGCGCTCGCTTTCAACTGCCCCGCACTGTCCAGCACAATGGCTTCGTCCCCAGGCAGCGTGCAGGGAGGCAGCACGCTATCGCCTGCTCAACTCGGAGCTCTCGCGTTTGTAGGTGAGTGCTTTGCAGCTGCTGGAGACCAGCGCGCTCAATCGGCATCGGCTTCTCTTGCTCACCGAACTTTGGCCGTGCAGCGACGAGGGAAGAGTATGGCAAGCTCGCGAAAACGTTGGAGAACATTGGCGACAAGCTAGGATGTAGTATGAAGCTACCGCGAGCTCCGATGGTGTTTGGAGGGAGCCAGCAATCGAAGGAGGAGAGGTAGGTCGGCGATTGAGTCGGCGCTGAGGGAGCTGACCTGTACTTTGCTACAGTGGACATACCGCTACAGTTTCCCGCTCGAGTACACGCCTCTTCGCCCTCATCTACTCGGTGGCAGCCCTCTACGAGCTTCTGGTCAACCTCGTTCGGCGCAAGAAGTGAACCCTGCCTCGGCCCTACTCCTGCTCCTCACTGACGTCCATCCTCGCACACATCGCACACAGAATTTCTACCACCCTTCGCTCCCTCCGCTCCTTCTCCTCCCTACGTCTCGCCTCCGCCATCTCCCTCTACTCAACCCTCTACCGCCTCCTCCTCCCCCACCTCACCTCCTTTCTCCCCGCCCTCTCGCCCTCCGCTTCCCTCTCACTTACTCGCAAGACCGTCAACTCCAAAGCGCTCCCTCCTTTTTTAGCTGGAATTGCTGCTTCCCCAGCTATGCTGCTCGAAGGAAGAGGTCAGAGGAGGATCACCATCGCGCTTTATGCGATGACCAGGGCGGTGCATGGGCTGGTTGGTGTGGCAGGAAGCAAACAGTGCTTGAGTCAGGGAATGAGGGAGGGGCGGTGGTGGTGGGGTGGGCATTTGGTGTTCGCGTGAGTTTCAGCGTTCGACTCGGCGATCCCTTTCTCCTTCTCCTCCTCGACTCGGCTCATGCCTGATGACTTACTTCCATAATGTGGTACAGAGCCGCCAACGCCATCCTCCTCCACGCCTTCGTCTACGCTCCTTCCACCTTCCCCGCCGCCTACTCCTCCTTCATCCTCCGTTTCTCCTCGGCCTACCTTCCCTCCCCTCCCTCCCCCTCCTCCACAGCCACCTGGCCCACACCCCGCGCTCTCGTCAACGCCATTGCTACCTCCTCCCAGCCACACTACCCATCCTACATCTCCCCGCTCCTTCACCCGAGCTCAAAGATGGGCTTCAGCGCCGAGGTGGCGAGGAAGGGAGGGAGGGCGTTGGAAGCGGTTCGGCCCGTGTTGGACGGGATGACACATACGGGGCATAGCAGATTGACTTGTGCGTTCTTGCATCCCGAGGAGGTGGGGTGTTGGGCGGTTTTTGCGAGGTGAGTTCCAGCGACGAGGGAAGGGAGGAGCTGCTGAGGGATGCTGACCGGTCGGAGAACGCGCAGGTTCGTCAAGGGAGAGTTTGTGGGAGCCAGCAAATTCTTTGGCGCGTTGGCGATCTTGGGAACTTTGACGAGGTGGAAGAAGTTCCTCCGAGAGTGAGTCGCCGGCTTTCCAACTCGGAGTCGTTTCCCTTTCTCTCGGGCCCCTTGCTTACTCCTCCTCTCCTCGCTACCATATCACTCTACTTGCTTCACATCTCTGACCCATATCAGACCCGAACTCGGCATCCTTCGCGCCTTGCAGAGCACCATCACCTCCTCGGCGTTCCTCTCCCTCTCGCTCGGCACGGCGTGGAGCACAATCTGCTTCTTCCAGCACTACCTGCCGGGTCATTTCATCCCTACCAAGCGTTTCTACCTCCAGGTGAGTCTCCGCCCGGTTCTTTTCCGTTCTTGTAGCCCCCCTTCCAGCGCCGAGTCGAGCGTCCTGCCTTCTCCTGAGGCTCGGATACTGCCTCAAATCTCAGCTCTCTTACTGATGCGCTTCTTCAACTCTGCCAGGGCTTCCTCGCCGGCCTGTGGGTCCGCCTCGTGGGGGCTCAGCGCTCGACCGACCTGGCTCTCTACTCCGCCCGTCTCGCCGTCCAGTGCGCTTGGGACGTACTCGTGCAGCAAGGCAAGGTGAAGAATGTCAGGTGAGCTTTTCGTCTCTCCTCGACTTCGGAGGAAGGCGGTGGCTGACCTCTCGGATCTTTGCGAACGAGAAGGAACGGCGAGATGCTCTACTTTGGATTGAGCATGGGAGTGCTGCTGGCGTTGCACGAGGTGAGCTTCTCATCTCACGAGACGAGATGTTTAGTCATGCTCACCCCTTCCGCTCGATCGCAGGCCAACCCCGAAGCCTTGCAAAGCAAGCTCGTCCGCTCGGCGTTGCGCAGGGTGGGAGGACCTTCACTTGCTGAGGTGCAGGCTGAGCAGGAGAAGGAGAGAAGGAAGGAGGGTTCGCTGTAGTCTTCCTTGGTTTCTTGTCTGTCAATTAAAAGCACGAGATGCTGTTCTCTTCGCAGCGAGGGGCAAGCGAGGTCTTAAAACGAGCGACCCGAATTTCAGCCTCTTTCTCCCGCCACAACTTGCTCGTCTCGGTCTCTCGCCTTACAAGCTAGCACAAGATGGCCCCTGCCCTCGTGAGTACTCGCGAATCAAACAGGATCTCTGCTAGCACACTATTGACCTGCATCGCCTCCCCTCGCACAGAAGCGCGTTCTCGGCGTCCCTCTTCTCGCGGTTCTGTGGCTGTTCTCGCTCATCGGTGAGTCTCAGTAGAGCATGTAGCACTTCTTCCAGTGGTACAGAAGCGGAGAGAAGCAGCTACTGCTCGAAAGAAGAACAAGAAGCTGACGCCGAGCCCGTCTCCTCGCAGGAATGTCGCTCGCCGCCTCGTTATGCGGTGAGTCCACTCGTAGAGCTTGTGAAGTGCAATGAGATATTTTAACTGACTCTCAAGCCCACCTACAGCCCACTACCACGTCTGGGCCGGCTCCCTCGGCGGCTGGACGAAAGCGCTTCTCAGCCTCTTCGTCATGACCCTCTTCTTCTCGACCGTATTCCTCCTCGGTCTGCTCTTCAAGCCGGGAGATGAAGCACGTACTTCCCCCTTGGCCAACATTCCCGTCAACCTCGCCATTTTCGGCTTCCTCTGGGTCAGTCCGAGACCGAACTCGCCGCCTTCGCCGAGCGTGGGCTGATCTCGCTCTCTTTCTTCCTCGACGGCAGACTCTCGGCCTCATCTCTTGCATCGGCATCGACGTTGCGTTGGACAACAACAGCTGCTCGCGAGAGACTTGCTTCCTCCTTGGTCCCGCTTGCAGGAGGTCTCGCTGCTCCATGTTCGCCACGATGGAAGCTTTCGCGTGGATGACCTGGTGAGTCTGCTCCGTTCTCGCCCTGCTTTTCAGTTTGAAGCTGACGCGCTGTATATGCAGGATCCTCCTCTCCTTCTACCTCATCGCCTTGGGCTGGTCTGCCTTCTCCGACAGGCGCGAGACGAGGGCCGTCTACGGAGGGCCTCCGCCTCAGATGGCTCAGGCGGGAGGTCACGCTTGACTGATGCAGGACTCGCGGGCGAAGGAGAAGAGATAGCTTAGCGCTTCTGTAGTTTGATACGAGCTGATACGACTCTGCTTAATGCATTCGGAGGCTGCGAGAGTCGGGTAACTTAATGTTGAGGGTGCGAGACCGGAAAGGGCGGCACTGTCAAGCTCTCGAGAGCAGCTCGTGTAGCGTGACAAAGTATCTTCGTCGCCGAGATCACACGTCCTCTCGCTGCTGCCCTCGAACAAGCAGAACAGGTCGTAGGCGAACAGCCGCTAAGAGTGAAAGCTCGGCGATGCAGCGAGTGTTGAGCAAGAGACAGCAGTGAGGATGAGAGAAGCTCGAGTAAGATGCGGTAGATATCCGCGACAGCGATCAGCAGCGCTCAGGCTCGACCGAGTTCACGAGGCTATCGACAGGAAGCTCGACACGCTCACCGCCTCGCCTCTCTCCCTTCTTCCTCTCCTTCGCTCGCAGCCCTCTTGCTCGTTTCATCACTTTCACTCACCTACAGCAGGCTGCCCAGCCTGTTCTTGCTTCCTGGGATCAGTTCATCGCCTGCTCCCCACCCGCGTCCACCGACGATCTTTCGAAACCTCGCTCCAAGCTCGCTGTCCTCAGTCAAGAGCTCCAGCTTCTCTCGCTCTTCTTGTCGGCCACTGTAGGCGAAAAGGAGTAGTACAATGACATAGGTGAGTGTTTTGAAGTGTAGGCTGGTGCAGGGGAAGGTGCAGAAGCTGCTGCTCGTCGACGCTCCAAGCTGCCAGCGGAGGGCGAAAGCGCGGCGAAGTTGTCGCTGGAGGAAAGCAGGAAGGGAGGACCGCGAAGGGGCGAGACGAAGTATCTTGGTGAGGAGCTGCTGGTGCTGTCCTCTTTCCTCAGCTCTGTCATGCTACAGCAGTCGATTGCAGCGGAGAGGCGATGGGCGTCTGGCGCGCTCGCTCTGCCGCTACGTCTCTCCTCTCGACGGAGGCGGAGTGGTGAGGATGGGATACATTCAGCAGACCCCGCTACACCTGACGACCGCTTCCCTCGCTTCCTCTAAAGCCTCTCGCTGAACAGGTCGATCCGACGCTCAGCGAGCGCAGTGCTCGGGCGGCGACGCTCGAAGAGGACATGCAGGATCTTCCACCTCAGTTCGCACAGTGAAGAGCTGAAGTCTTTGGCGCGCTTTGTCGCCTGCCTAGTTGGTGAGGTGTGTTGTGGGCGGTCGGCGAACGGTGAGAGTTCCGGCGGAGATGGCGCTGGCGGAAGTGAAGGGACAAGAGGAGGGGGTGGAAGGATGGAGAAGGCAGTGACGGATGTTGAGCACGAGTTGTGTGGTGCTGCGGGGCAGAAGGAGAAGCTGGAGGCGGACAAGAGGGGATC